>JANQBM010026368.1:0-11206 GCA_025594535.1 Erythroxylum domingense | reverse complement strand
ATTATATAAGAGATTAAATAAATTTATTTAATTAAAAATAATTCATCTTTAAGTTTTATCTAATATGTAATTATTATTAGTGATAAAAATATAACTACATTAATATTAACAACCAAACAGGTTTTTGTTTTTATTTGAAAGAAAAACATAAATAAAAAATTGAAAACGAAGACTGAAAACTACAACAGAAAATCAGAAGTACAATTACACGACTCCTAAATTTGTGTTTGTACTACTGTATATATTTTTAAATATTTTTTATATTATTTAAGAAAGCGACCCATATTGCCATGTCAATTCTAACGTGAAAGGGTGGGGCCTAAAGAAATAATAAACTAATATTAAAGACTACTAGGTCATTACTGACCTAGCAGAAAACTGATGGCATCATATAACCGTCAACTTTTTTGTTATTTTAGGGTTATATTTAAACATTTTCAAATGTTAAGGTTTTATTTATACACTCTGAAACCTTAGGGTTAAACTTGTTGATTGGTAAAAATATTAGGATCAAAAGAGATCCTTTTGCCCATCTTTTATAGAATAGGTAAGTCCCTTTAAATTATATATATATATATATATATATATACTCAATCATTCAAATCAAATTAACTTGCTTATTTAAATGGCTCATTAATCATTATACCAAATTATTCATGATCTTCTAAAAACATTCTAAGATCGTGAACATTAACTTAATTCTCACATAATTAGAACTTGATTAATAAGGGTATTTAATTTAAGGTCCATATAACTTTAATGATTGTCACACAATATAAATTGAGATTATGAATTATATTATCATTATTGGTCAACTATACTTACATGATATTATTCACTTATTATAGTATCATCTCTCTTTCTGTCAAACCATATGTCTTATCTTAAAATATCAATTCTATGATACTTCAGACATACTTAATACTTAACTTGAGTTTACTAGTTTACTCATTCAGTTCACCTTTCATAACTCACATTGACATTTTAATACATATTGGCTGCACAAATAATTTCTTTAGGTTATGATATTATTAATGTCTTTTTTTTAACATATATGAATATTCATGCTTATATCCTTTAGCTCTCATTTATCACTTAGATAAATAATTTAAAACTTGTCTCATCTCCATTTCTATTGAGTAACATAGGTGATTAATTATGTGGGAAGGTGTCTCATATGCGAGACATACTTCTTTTATCTAAAATTAAATGCTCAATATTCATTTAAACATTGAAGCTAAAAACTCAACTTGAAATCAATCATTCCTATATTTCTATAATTGAATTTTCATCTAAAACTCATCATAAAACTTATGTTTAATATTCAATTAAACATATGTTGCATGAAATACTCAATAGATATGACAAAAAAGTATTGTCATTGATAATAAGTATTATAAATATCCACATGGATGAAATAAAATAAAAGTAGATTTTAAATCCGACATAATCATAATGACCTAATATGTACATCAAATACATCTCTAAAAACTTAGTCATAAGAACTATAATCATCTTTCTTGTATAAATATACTTAATATTTACTTCTCATAAAATTATTGTGTCATTGACATAATTGTACATGATATCTATATGCTTGGTTTTATAATAATACTTAAGGTCCATAATATACATAATCATTACATCACTATTACAATTTTAATTGTCTCTTCAATATTTGTAATAACATCTAAATGATGTATGAAACACTCAAGTCACACATCTTATTGTACTGCTATTCAAAACATTATGAACTCATCTTCCATTGTTGATAAAGTAATCTCTATTATATTGCTCTATCACGTAATAAGAAAGTATACTCAGAGGTAGATTTCCTTTATCAGAGGTAAATTTTCTTTCATTTATGTCTCTTTTATCAATATCAATATACACTTTAATATGAAAATTTTTTCTTTTATAACATAATGTGAAATATATGGTCCTTTTTAGATATCTCAATATTTTTCACTTCTTTCCACTATACTTGTCTTAAATTCAATTCATTTCTACTGACCATCCTATCAATAAAACATATATTTGGTCTTATACACAATATAAAGTACAAGAGACTACTAACTACACTAGAATAAGAAACTTTTTTCAATTCTTCCTCTTATTGTGGTGTTTGAAGACATTACCTATTGGTCAAGTGCTCACCTTTAGCAATGTGTATATCAAATCGTATCGATCCTACATACAAAATTGTTTTAGTATCTACGTAATATATGTAGTTAGCAACAATAATATTCTTTAATGATTAATAGTAATCTTAATAATCACTCGTAATCTTAACTACAAGGATGTATTTAACTTCACATGTATCTCTTATCTCAATTATACTTAATAATGAGTTTTTGATTTGCTTGAAAAACTTGTTTTCATTATTAGTTATCACAGTGTCATGGATATATAATGACATAATAATAAATTTATTATTCGATCTTTCAACATATGACATAATTAATTGCAATATGAAATTTAACATACCTTTATCATAAAAACTACTTTAGTTCATTTATTGAATTTAATAATTTGTTTGTTTATACTCTTACCCTTTTGAAAGAAACCTATTGATTATTAAACAAAAATTTCATCCATTTCTTTATTTATGAACATGGCCTTTACATTTAACCAATATACTTCAAGATCATCATTATAGCCACCAAAGATAGAACTAATCATACTGAAGTAAACCTTATAACAAGCAAGAATTCTTCCTTATAATCAATCCTTTCTTATTGTTTGTACAATTTCACACTAGACGTGCTTTGCATATTTTAATCCTATCATTAATCTTTCACTTAATTTTGAGAACTTATTTGTTCTTAATGGCTTTAGGTCCTTTAAGAAGATCAAACAAGTCTCATACTATATTTAAGCTTATTAAATCCAATTCTCCCTTAATTGTCTTAATTAACTGATATTTAGCAAGATTGAACAAAGCCTCTTTCTTATTTTTGAACTCATCTTCTTCTTAAAGAACTACTAAATAGGTTTCCCTTTCAACATCAAAATGATATTAAGGAATTAGTTCATTGACATTATAGTGCAATTAAGACTCTTAAGAAACACATCTCTCTACCTTTAGCTCTCGCTCATATTAAGTAATAGTGAGGAACTCTCACTATGCTATAATTTCCATTAATTAGAAACTAATTCATTATTTCCTAAATTGCTCCAGTTGAATGCGACTTATATAATTGATAGCTTCTTATGGGATCATCCTAATATGGTATCTCATAAAGAGATAAGTCTTATCATATTTCTCTTTGCTTTAGAAAATCATTCTCTAATATGTAACATCTCATGATTTAAATTATGTTGCTTTTTTATTTTCTCGTTCACTTAACATATACCCTATAGAGAAGAGGAATATCTTATAAGCCTACTCTTCTTCATTTTGGAACCTAACTTCTTATAATAAATTGAGGGATCATGAATATAGGCAATACATCCTTAAAGTTTTTTAAAGTGATGAAATATTTTCTTACATGTCATATGGTGAACTAGTAATTGAATTGGTAGGCACTTAGTTATACATACATATATATATGGTTATCAATTATGCATAAACCAAGTATGTGGTAGGTAAATTTCTGTGTCATCATAGACTTAACCATTTTAAGGAAAAGTTATGTTCTCCTCCTTTTAACATCAATTTATTGAGAGATTCGTGGAAAAATCAATTATCTAATTATTTTTTTCATTATGTAACCTTTTGAATAGATCAAATAATCTTACCTTTAATAATTCTTAGAGCCTTTATCTTCTTATTTAATTAATTATAAACTAAATTCATATGTTTTATAAAACAATCTAATTCTTCCCAACTAAATGCATATCAAGTATAATCATTAACAAATTTGATAAAATAAGTACACACACACACACACACACACATACATATATATATACATACACACATATATGTATAGACATATAGAAATACATATTATTTATGGATATGAATCTGATCATGATATTTTTACTAATCAACCCAATACAAGTGGTCTAAAAGATTCGAAAGAAAATATTGAAGCTACTATAGGTGTAAAAAGGAAGAAAAATTATCAACCAAACATCTATAGTTGGACACCAGATAATGATGAAGAATTTTTAAATAAACAAGGTTATTATAAAAAAGAATCTAAAGTTCGAAAATACCCTCTTGAATATCACCCAAAACATACATCATTAGGACCCGATGGAATCTTATATATTGATTGTGTATTAAATTCAGAACAATTAATTCTAGAATGGTCAAATAAAATTCAATTATTATTACAAATAGATAAACCTTTTGGCGAAACTATTAATAAAGATCATTTATGGAATTTTATTACCTATAAAACTAAAGGAATAGTTCAAACATTTTTAACAGATAACGAAGTAGCGTTAAAAAATACTACTCAATATCAAAATGCTGATACAGATGTACATACATTTCATGTTATAGCAAGTGAAATATACAAAGAGTTGTTAGGTAAAGATATAATTTTACATCAACAAGAAGTTTCTCAAGAAACTAGACAACAATCAATTTGGCATTTAAACAATATGGAATTGTGTGATTTATGTTCCTTAGATCAATATATTTGCGAATTTAAAAAATACTATTATAAATTAGGAAGAAATGAACAAGAAATGTATATCCATGTCTTTATACAAAAATTATCTCATCCTATGAATCAAAAAGTGAAAACAATTTCAAGAAAAAAGAGATCAAAATAAAATAGCTTATAATTTAGGTGGTTCGATAAAAATAACACAAGAATTATTAGTAGAACAATGCTTGGATATGAAATTACGCAAAACATTAAAACACAAAACTAAACGCATTAATGCCTATATAGATACAGGTGCAACTATTTGTATTGCTTCAAAAACAATATTAAATACTTGGAAAAAATTAGAAAAACCTTTACAAATAAGAATAGCTGATGGAAGTTTTAAATATATATGGTATGTAAGTTATTATAATAATATTATTATCCATAAATGATCTTTATTAATAGTTTCGCCAAAAGGTTTATCTATTTGTAATAATAATTGAATTTTATTTGACCATTCTAGAATTAATTGTTCTGGATTTAATACACAATTAATATCTAAGAGTCCATCGGGTCCTAATGATGTATGTTTTGGGTGATATTCAAGAGGGTATTTTCTAACTTTAGATCCTTTTTTTATAATAACCTTGTTTATTTAAAAATTCTTCATCATTATCTGGTGTCCAACTATAGATGTTTGGTTGATATTTTTTCTTCCGTTTTACACCTGTAGTAGCTTCAATATTTTCTTTCGAATCTTTTAGACCACTTGTACTGGGTTGATTAGTAAAAATATCATGATCAGATTCATATCTATAAATAATCTGATCTTTATCGATTTCTTTGCCTGTAAGAGTATAATTTTGTTCAGTTAATAGTTCACTATTAATATTTGGCTCTGTCGGATTAGTTTTTAATGTTAATCTATTGACTAATTATATAATATCATTTAATTGTATTTGAATAGATTTTTCTACTTGCTCTAAATTATCGTTAGATGCTATTAATTCCGTAGGAATTTTTTCTAAATAGTTCGCTAACGAAAACACGTGTTAGGGTTAGGGCGTTATCAGATCTTATAAATCCACCACGCTTCTGCAGGCGCAAGATCATTACGACACCACAGGCTACGGCTTACGTCACCCATGATTCAAGTGAAAGCACTTATGTGTTAGTGCAATTCGAAACAAGGACTATGGGGATGACCTATAAGCTCTGATACCACTTTGTTAATGAAAACACGTGTTAGTGTTAGGGCGTTATCAAATCTTATAAATCGTATTAATCTATTTGCAACATTGATCATTTGTAATCGTGTTGCTTCAATAGATGGTTGAGCTTCTTGAATATATTGAAACTCATCCATCCGAATCTATAGGTTTAGTCGAATTATAAGAATTACAATTAGAATTAAATTTAGTTAGACAAACATATCATGTTTATGTACGATCCAAAGATTCTTTAATAAATAGTTTATAGTTACATCGAATTCATGTACATAATTCATTATGACTAGTAAAGCAAAAGATTCCTCCGAAATACTCGATGTAGATACCTTAGAATTAGAAGAAAGTCAAGGAACGTTTCACTTGAATACATTATTAACACAAGATAAGCAAAAACAAATAGCAAAAACTAAATTAAATTTAAAATCAGGACAAGATATTCAGTCCTTTAGGATAACGAATTTATTTGATAGACAAAATATAATTGATTTTGGAAAAATGATTCATGAAACACCTATTCAAATGAATCAATGTAATGGACATATCAGAATTAGTCTAATAGATTAAGAACAAATAAGTAGACAATTAAAAAGGATCCCTGAAATTAAAAGACATAAAATTGGATATATTCATTTATCAACTATACAAATTTTTTTAAAGTCAACTTTTCAAGAAGGAATTGATTAACCTATTCGAATGGCAATTATAGATGAACGAATGACAAATTTAAATGATCAAATAATAGGTATGATGAATGGAAATCTAGCTTATGGAAAAATAAAATTCAACACTCGATTAAAATTAGGAATTCCCTTAAAATAACCCAATTTAGATGACACTATAACTATTGCATATAAATTCTATAGAGAAAATTTAATGAATCAAGGTCAATATCCATTTTCAATAATGTATCAAATTAGTTATGCTTTAACAAATTCACATCATTGTATTGAATTTAAAAATACCGATAAAATTTATCTAGATAAACTATTCACTGATGTAGCAAAAGTAGGCACTAATTTTAGAACAAAACTTAAACCTTTACCTGCTATTTAAGACCCCCTTATACAAAAAGACATTCATTTTCGGATATACCAAGCTCTTCTACCCAAACTCCATTAATTCGATCTTAATCTTTTGGTGGACCTTTTAGCCTTCATAATCCATCTGAACAAATAAAAATTACCGAACCATAATTAATAATTAATCAATCTAAAACTGAACGTAAATTAGATACAATCGAAAATCAAGTTAAACAACTCACTCAATATATCCAGAAAACATTATGAGTGTATCACAACAATTAGCTAAATTAATCAACAGCAAAGAATGTTTGAAGACAAAATTACTAATATCCTGAAACAACAAGAAATGCTAAACAGTTCAATACAACAATTACTTCAGGAAAATTTTATTATAATACAGAAACATATGAATCAAGTATACAATCATTTAGAAAACATTGAACATGTAATGGAAAATAGCCGATCCGCCCATTTGGTATCAGAGCCTAGTAATTCACCAATTAAAATTGAAGTAAAACCATGAACTCTTTAGAAGAAATTCCTACAGAATTAATAACATCTAACGATAATTTAGAGCAAGTAGAAAAATCTATTCAAATATAATTAAATGATATTATACAATTAGTCAATAGATTAATGTTAAAAATTGATTCGACAGAGCCAAATATTAATAGTGAACCATTAACTGAACAAAATTATACTCTTATAGGCAAAGAAATCGATAAAGATGAGATTATTTATGGATATGAATCTGATCATGATATTTTTACTAATCAACCTAGTACAAGTGATCTAAATGATTCGAAAGAAAATATTAAAGCTACTACAGGTGTAAAAAGGAAGAAAAATTATCCTCCAAACATCTATAGTTGGACACCAGATAATGATGAAGAATTTTTAAATAAACAAGGTTATTATAAAAAAGGATCTAAAGTTAGAAAATACCCTCTTGAATATCACCTAAAATATACATCATTAGGACCCGATGGAATCTTAAACCTTGATTGTGTATTAAATCTAGAACAATTAATTCTAGAATGGTCAAATAAAATTCAATTATTGTTACAAATAGATAAACCTTTTGGCGAAACTATTAATAAAGATCATTTACCTATAAAACTAAAGGAATAGTTCAAACATTTTTAACAGATAACAAAGCAGCGTTAAAAAATACTACTCAATATCAAAATGCTGATATAGATGTACATACATTTCATGTTATAGCAAGTGAAATATACAAAGAGTTTTTAGGTAAAGATATAATTTTACATCAATAAGAAGTTTCTCAAGAAACTAAACAACAAGCAATTTGGCATTTAAACAATATGGAATTGTGTGATTTATGTTCCTTAGATCAATATATTTGCGAATTTAAAAAATACTATTATAAATTAGCAAGAAATGAATAAGAAATGTATATCCATGTCTTTATACAAAAATTACCTCATCCTATGAATCAAAAAGTGACAAAACAATTTCAAGAAAAAAGAGATCAAAATAAAATAGCTTATAATTTAGGTGGTGTGATAAAAATAACACAAGAATTATTATTAGAACAATGCTTGGATATGAAATTATGCAAAACATTAAAACACAAAACTAATCTTTGGTGTTGTGAAAGGAACGCCGAAGTACCTCAAAAATATGGCTGTCACCGTCCTTATACGAAAAAATATAAAAAATATAAATATCGATACAAACCCTACAAACCTTATAAATGGAAAAAAATTCTAAATCTAAAAAGAAAAATCCTTATTTTTATCGACAAAAATTTAGATGATATGGCTATAGACACAAGAAACCAAAATCATTTCAACCAAAACAAAAAGATTGTCCACAAAACAAAAAGAATTGTAGATGTTGGATTTGTAAAGAAGAAGGTGATTATGCAAACAATTGTCCTCAGAAACAAAGATCAAAATATCAACCTAAAGTTAATATTTTAAATTTTGCATTTGAACATCAATTAGAACCTATTGAATTAGATTATGATACTAGTCCTACAATTTCTTCAATTTATGATTATGAATCACAAAGTCAATCATCAGAATCATCAGTTGAATCCTAATACGACATTTATTCAAGTAGTAATTCAGAATAAACACATTAATGCCTATATAAATACAAGTGCAACTATTTGTATTACTTCAAAAACAATATTAAATACTTGGAAAAAATTAGAAAAACCTTTACAAATAAGAATAGCTGATGGAAGTTTTAAATATATATGGTATGTAAGTTATTATAATAATATTATTATCGAAAACTATACTTTTGCAGTACCTTCAATTTATCAACAAGAATCTGAATTACCATTTATAATTAGCAATAATTTTCTAAAATTATATAATCCATTTTGTCAATATTTACATTATATAACATTAAAAACTCCGTACATCAAATCTATTAATAAAAAATCTATTATTCTTAAAATTCCAATTTGTAATACTTCTTATTTAAAACAATTATATAAGATAACCAAAAAACTGGATTCTCTTCGTTTTTATTTAATTAATGATACAAGTTTTCAACAAGAAATAGAAACGTTATTAGATCAAGTATGTAGCTAAAACCTATTAGATCCTATCAGAAATACCAATCAGGAGTTAATAGAAATCAAACTTAAAAATCCATAGCAAGAAGTAAATGTTAAAAACAGTATTCCATATTCGCAAATAGATGTTCAAGAATTTGTTAGTGAATGTACTGAATTATTAAATAAAGGATTAATATCCCCAAGCTATAGTAAACATTCAGCTCCAGCCTTTTATGTAAACAATTCAGCCAAACAAAAATGAGGAAAAAGACCTATGGTTATTAATTACAAAAAATTAAATGAAGCAACAATAGGTGAGGCATATAAATTACCTAGAAAAGATTATATTATCAATAAATTAAAAGGACATCAATGGTTTACCATATTAGATGCAAAATCAGGATATTGACAACTTAGATTACATGATAATACAAAAGATTTAACAACATTTTCTTGTCCTCCACAAAAACATTATCAATGGAATGTATTACCTTTCGGATTAAAATAAGCACCAAGTATTTATCAACGATTTATGGGTAATAATTTATTAGGATTAGATGAGTTTACTTTTGTATACATTGACGATGTACTTATTTATTCGAATCAGGATAAAATGGATCATTTGAAAAAAAGTTAAAATTATATTAGAACGTTGTAAAGATAAAGGAATAATTCTTAGTAAAAAGAAGGCTAAAATTGCTAGATAAAATATAGAATATTTAGGAATTGAATTTAATAATGGTTATTTAAAGTTACAACCTAATATATTAGTAAAATTACAAGAATTTCCCGATAAACTTACTAGTCCTAAACATGTATATCAATTTTTACGTCTTTTAAATTATATTTCTGATAAAGGATTTCTTAAAGATTTAGCCAAAGAACGAAAGTGCTTACAATTAAAATGCAGTCCCAAGCATCAATGGAACTGGACGAAGCAAGATACCATTGCAGTTCAAAAATTAAAAACCCTCTGTAAGCATCTTCCTCTCTTATATAATTATCTTCCCATGGATACATTGTTGGTGCAAATCGGCCAGTATGGATACATGGGCAGGGTGTCTTTTGGCACAACCACCCAATACAAAGAAGCATCTACTATGCAAATATACAAATGGAACTTTTAGTTCCTCTGAACTCAAGTATACAACTCATGAAAAAGAAACACTAGCCCTTCTCAAAACATTGAGGAAGTGGAGAATGGATCTATTACCTGTTGCATTTCACGTGCAAACGGATTCAAAGTATCCATGTGGATTCAATAAGTATACAATAAGGACAAATTATAATCAAGGCAGGCTTATTTGATGGCAACTTGAATTAAGCCAATATAATTATATTATTAAGTATATTCAATCTTATGACAATTATCTTGCAGATATTCTAACCCGAGAATGGAAATAACTATCTTAAAATTAGAAGAAGCATTATCGCAGAAGGAACTAGAATTGTTAAACCTACAACAACAAGTTGGATCTACCACAAAGAAATTAACCAGTTAAAAACCACTATTTAACTATTGAAACAAAACCATACCACTCAAACATCTGTTTCAACCATTCCTCCTATCACTCATCCAATAGACACTTCAAAAACCACCTCAATAGACAACATTCCTTTAATCACCCCGTCATAAATTACCAAACATACTTCAACCACTCCAGCAGACACTGTGTAAACATCACAAAAGAAACAAGATCATGCTGAAGGCAAAACCTATGTCATTTACAATGGACCTATGGCAGGACTTTATGATGAATGACATAAAGTAGCTATATATATTACTGGACGATCATGTAACACCCCATTACCCTAGGGTACGCACCGGGACGCCCGTAGGTCATTCCGATACATATCCTAAGATAAGGG
>JANQBM010026367.1:0-31376 GCA_025594535.1 Erythroxylum domingense | reverse complement strand
CTTCTTTGTTTTGCAGGAATCCTCAAGCCAGAATTCTCGTGTTCAACAGTTGACTCCATGGATCCAAACGGCAACGTGCAACCTCGTCAGAATCCGGCTGAACCACAACCTAAGGCAAGTGCACCTATCATTTGGTAGCAATATGGTATTGAGTAACGTATTGTTCTCATCACGAAGTGCTAGAAAACTAGTTAATTATCCTACAACTACCTAGCTAATTAATAAGAATGATTATTGATTGAGATTTAAAAATAAAATAAAATAAAACTACAGTGAAGATAAACCAAACTGTTAGAAATAAATTAAAGCACTAAATCAAGAGATGAAAGCAAGATGTAATAAGCATCTAGATAAAAGTCTCCTTAATATGTAGTATTCACATCACACTTTAATAAAAAAATTTATAAATTAAACTAGAAATTTTTCGTAAATTAATGAATAATAATTGGTCAAGTTATAACCACATATTCTTAAATCAATTAACGAAATCCCTTTCAGATTAAGACTCAAATTATCACATTCAAATCTGTGAAATTATATAAAATGTTTAACGTTAATGCCAGATGATTTATATAAGTATGTATCCAATACCATGTTCAACACCTAAATGTCCAAGCCCCAATTCAGTCATTTGTATGTTTTTCTAGACGTCCAAAGACATTTCTTTAGACATAAAACTTCAAATTATAAATAAAATATAACTAATTCATACAACAATAATAACTATAATTTCCTTATATATATAACCATATGAAATAACTAGTTTGTCACCGTACTGTTCAATTGAACAAGCGTGGTTAACATAATATAAAAATAAAAAATAGATAAAGAGTCTAGTTGATCTTGATGTGCATAGTGAAATGTTAAAATTAGGATGAATCTAAGCTTTTTATATGTTAAAGATGGCATCTTGATATCTTTTTAGGGTCTTGCTCTTCTCCCAGTGGCTAACCCTATAATCTAAGATACAAAATGATGGTAAAAGTCTCCATAAACTAGGTTTATATATATGATTTAGGATACAGGCATGTCTTATGCTATTATTTCTCACTATTTTTGTCTAGAAGATTACATGCGTATAAAGATGCTTATATTTTCAACCATTTTCTCAGTCTCTTTTCTTTACATGGACATAGACACTGACACATCCATGTCACTAGTTATATATTTTATTATTTCTCAATTATAATTTTGGGGAATTAGATGGTAATAGATAAGTTGGTGTCCATCAACGTATTTTGCACTGTTTCTCGAACTTCACATGAGAAGGCTTTCATTTACACTTATGATTAGTTATGTTTTCAGCTCTAAGTTTTTAAAAGAACGCAGGCTAGCATACGGACATGTGTCAAATCATGTTTTGCCAAAATTGAGAATTCTTTTTTTATTTTCTTTTCAAAACTCTTTAATTTTTAAAAAAGTTTATCCTAAAACATTTCTAACAATCACCAAATAATATAACAAAAATCAACTAAATGAAGGTAATATATGGGGAAAAAATAAAATATTTAATGAAATATTTAAACATTTTATTCATAGGCTTATATTTTACATGTTATTTGATATTGAATTACTTAGTATTTGACAATTCTATAACACGTTTTATATGGATTATGTGTTTAGTTCATTGTTCTGTAGGTAAAGATATTGAGGAGAAAATACATAATTGAATATAACTTTGTCCACAGTTATCCAGTTGAGGAGATATTGGAGTCATTTAAAAATAAGAAGGTGAATAAAGACTTTGTAGAAGGCATTAGAAGTTAATTCTAGTTCAAAGATGTTGAAAACTGGAGAAGATGGTAGAAAAAGGCATAATAGATTTTGAATTTGCTAAGGAGATAAACATCTGTCTTTTGTGAAGTTCAAAGAAGTGGAAAGTAGAATAAGATTCTTATCATAGTTTAACATAACAAGTTATACAATAATACAACATTGTTTAAAACTTGATGTCAAGCATTGATTACACATTGATTTATGATGCATTAAAGTTCTAGAAAAACACTAACACTTGTGTTAATATTGGTTTGATGTTGATTCTTATGCACATATGAGGATGTGTTATTTCTCAAGTTTAATTAGCCGATGAATCTAGTTTTGTAATCCTAACTATAGATATTTGTATTAGTATTAAATTAAGGGGACTCTTTTTTGGAAGAGATGTTTTATAGCTACCTCGCTTTTATTTTCATAGTTTTTAGTCTTTTTGAGCACTGAATGAGGATTCAGAGCAAGATTGAAGGAGCTTGTGATAACTTCTCATTAATCTTTTCTTCCAATATTTCCTTTATACTAAGATTTATTTGTTTGTGTTTTATTTTCATTCTGTTTAGTGATTAGAAATCCTTATTAGGGATAGAGATGTAGCTTGTCATGAAAATTTCAATTTTAATATATCATTTGGTTATTTATTAGTTGAATTGGTTCTCTCTATTCATAATTGTTAAGTTTAAGCCTGATCACCATAGATCTTAGGGATTGTATAAAGGAATAAGGGGTGAAGAAGAATCTATACACCAGGAGAATAAGTAACTCACTGCAAGAGAATGAAAGTATCCTATATTATTGTGGTAACCACACCTTAACTATGCTTAACAAATTTGATTAGGTTAAGTTGAACATTACGATGTGGTATTTGCCTAATTAGATATACTTGTGTTCTTTGAGAAAAGCCATAGATACATTAGGTTAACTTTTATTTCAACTTAGAAAATTAATTTTGTTTGATAATTGAAATTCCATATAAATGAACCATAAGGCCCTAACATTTTCTTCATTGATTTTTCTTCTCTAACTTATTTACATTATTTTTATTATTTTAGTGAATTAATAATCTCTTTTGCTTTATTTAGTTTTATCATTTAACTAGGATTAATAGATATGATATAGTTCATATGGGTTTGGTACTATAGAATTAGTCTAATTTGATTAACTTGTTATAATCGATTGTACGCGGCTAATTAGTTAGATCATTTATACACATCAATTATCCCACACTTGAGGTGTAGATTATCATAAAGCAAATCAATCATAAAAAAAACCTTTAAAATAAGTTTCAACTCTAGGAAGGTTAAAAATCAATTTAAGTTCACAAATTTGCTTAATTTCTCTATTCAATAACCATCTAGATTTATAAATATTACATTAAGTTGTAATCTAATCTTAACCTAACCTAACACATTTTTTAATTTAAATTTAAATAATAATTTACCTCATATATAAAATGAATATAAGAGGAGTAAAGAGTCTAGGCCAAAAAGTATTCAATAATCTAAATTGAAAGAAAACTAATAAAATTAAAATTTAAACACTTAGAACATAATTGGCTCAGTTGAAATGTCATCTTAACCTTTTAACATGAGGTAAATCTCTTCTTATGAATAACTTTAGTTGCTCAAGTCAATTTATAATTTCAACTCTTTTGCTTTATTTAGTTTTATCATTTAACTAGGATTAATAGATATGATATAGTTCATATGGGTTTGGT
Organism: Erythroxylum domingense; assembly: GCA_025594535.1. Classification (NCBI taxonomy): domain Eukaryota; kingdom Viridiplantae; phylum Streptophyta; class Magnoliopsida; order Malpighiales; family Erythroxylaceae; genus Erythroxylum; species Erythroxylum domingense. Next base: position 27,889 of record JANQBM010026367.1, on the reverse strand, counting down.
ACAATAGATATAGTCTAATTTGATTAACTTGTTATAATCGATTGTACGCGACAAATTAGTTAGATCATTTATACACATCAATTATCCCACACTTGAGGTGTAGATTATCATAAAGCAAATCAATCATAAAAAAAACCTTTAAAATAAGTTTCAACTCTAGGAAGGTTAAAAATCAATTTAAGTTCACAAATTCGCTTAATTTCTCTATTCAATAACCATCTAGATTTATAAATATTACATTAAGTTGTAGTCTAATCTTAACCTAACCTAACACATTTTTTAATTTAACTTTAAATAATAATTTACCTCATATATAAAATGAATATAAGAGGAGTAGAAAGTCTAGGCCAACAAGTATTCAATAATCCAAATTGAAAGCAAACTAATAAAATTAAAATTTAAACACTTAGAACATAATTGGCTTAGTTGAAATATCATCTTAACCTTTTAACATGAGGTAAATCTCTTCTTATGAATAACTTTAGTTGCTTAAGTCAAAATAAGTCAAGTCAGATTTATTAGATGTTCAAATTTATTCGTTTTTTATTATTTTGGCTTTTTCTTTTTCTTTTGAAAATTTTTATGCTATATATGTACTTTATCATATTTTAGTTCTATTGTTTATATAATTCATCATGGGTTAAGTTTTGAGTATTCTAAGATGAGTGCCATCAAGAATACCTTCTAATCATAAGAGTTGGTCAATTTTTTAAAATTCAAAATTATGATTAATTCTCAATTAGTGCAAGTTGAAAACTATTTAGTGAAAAATGATGTTTAATTCATAATGTCCTTATCATGATTAACATGATTTATTTATAACCTTTAATCATTCTATATAGAATATAGCACTAGTGCTTAAAATTTTTATGATTTATCTTTCAATAGTGAGTTAGGGTTTATAATTTTTTTCATCCATTTTTGTTATTTATGCCTTTTGATCTAGTAAGAATTAGGATTTGAGGCTTCATATGTTTTGGGGTTGTTATTAAGATCTAATTATGACTAAGAACCCATATTCAGTCTTTTCCTTTTAAGTAGCTTTAAATATAGCCAATCCTTATCAAAGTTTAACCAACATTGATTTTAAGTGGAAAGGATTAGAGCTTCATTCATTTAGCCCAATATGTTCTACTAAAGTCCAACTTAGCTTAAATTTAAGAAAAGGCCAAACTTGTGTTTTAAGCTCAAATTTATGTGGATTATGTGTTATATAAATGTAACATTAATTGTATGTTTTTTAAGTTTTAATGAAAATCATAATTTTAAAGAAAAAGTGTGTGAGATAGGACTCATTTGGTTTTCAGTTTCAGTAAGTCCTACACCATTGTAAAAGTTCTAGTCCCTAAAATTAATTCAATTAAAAAGTTTTTCATTGTTATATGGTTTTATTTATGATTTGGTGTGGACATAGAGAATTATAATCAATTCAATAAGATCTAAACATAACAATTAATATTGCAAATCCCTTTTCCCTAAAAAAACATAAACAAAAATACTATAGGTTAAATTCTAGAAGCATAAATTAATTAAAAATAAATTCAAGGTCAGTCGGTAAGTTTAGGCCCCAAGCCCATTATAATCAATCTTCCTTTGCCTTTAATGTCTATTTTAGTTTGGGTCTATAGTTTGTTAAGTAAATTTTCTTTTACTATTCATATTATACTTGCATTGTGTATAATGAAGAAGCCAACTATAAAATTGTTCTTTCGGTCAACCTCTAAGAAATAATATTTGCAAAGTAAAGAAATATTACTCTAACTATTTTACAAGGTTTAATGTGGAGTGCTAGCTACTATTTTATATTTCCCTTATTAAAGTCTAACTTTAATTACATAGCTAGAATCTGATCTTAATAAATTCAAATATATCATATTTAGTCCTTAAAGTTTCTTAAACTTTATATTTTTAATTAAATAATTTATAACCATATATCAAGATTTATATCTAGCAACATATCATAATTGTAAGCATCAAAAGTTTTGGACTTAACCTATCCATACATTGTTCTAATATAAAATTTTATCTTTTTGTTACCTAATTGTAATATCCAAGTTGGATTGATGTATTGTGTAATGTGTTGTACATACATTTTATAGAATATGGTCTATTTATGGTGTATTAGAGTAATTTAAGTATTTAAATATATTATTAAGGTTATAATGGAGATCACGGATAGACTAGAGATGGTTTTGGACTCGATAGGAAATTTCTCAAAAAATTTACGAAAACTCTGAAAAGCTATAGAATGAATCCAAACGAGCTTTAAAAACCTCGAAATGTGCTTTGGAGATTTAGATGACACTTTTGAATGAAATCTGGACGACTTTGGTGACATTTAGTATTGGAAAATTCTTCTGGATCCAATTCAAAAATTCTTTTGGGAAACCGAAAAAGTTATCAAGCAATTTCAAAATATAATGAAAAGCCCTATAATTATGATTGGAGTCTATAAGAATTGAAATAGGTCAAAGCAGAGGTTGTTTCAATAGAATTCGGGTAATATGAAATTATTTGACTAAAATGCCCTTTTTGGAAAATAATGGGTATTAAGAATTTTAAACCCATTCAAAAAAATTTTAAGCATCCAATCAATAAGAACTAACCTTTATTTTAGTATTTCATGATCACTTTGAAAATAAGAAGGGTGTGGAATGTTTTCGAGATTTAATTCAGTTAACTGGTCAATTAAATGCATTAAAGGGCAATTTGGTCTTTTTACATGATGTTAGTGGATTGATAAGTCATTAGAGATAACCAATGAGGTAATGAAATGTGTGTGATGAGTCATTAGTGATGACAAATAGAAAGGTGACGTGTAATCCATTAAATTAGTGTAAAAAGCAAAACTTAAGACATTTTGCTTCATTCTTTTAACAAAAATGTGAGAGTCATGAGAGAGTAACCTTGAGACCAAAAAGAAAGTGAAAAGAAGAGAAGCCACAGGTGAACAACAACCAAAGAGAGAGGAAGAAGAGCGTTTTCATTTTTTATGGAATTTGATGGTGATTTGGAGGAATCCTGAAGTATTCATTAAATACCCAAAAGATTGGAGGAAAAACTGGTAAGTTTCCTAGCTTAAATCTCTAAGTTGTCTTGAGTGAGATGGATGTGTTTAAGATCAATGTTGTCTTGGTATTATTTTCATGTTTCTTGATATGGAATTAATTGAATATGACAAGAGGAACGTGTAGTGGAATTCTATCTTAGGTTAATTTGAACCAGTCACATTATTTTGGCCATAACTTGGCCTATAGACCTCCAAATTGTTTGATTCAAATTGGAGATAAAACTTAATAAATATAACTAAAATTATCTAGAAGAAAGAAAGACCTAATTCGGGATTAATAATATTTAAAATTGGGATTGAAATTGGCACCTGATATTGTCTCTCTGTTGAAGCAGCTTGTGATATTTGGTAATGTTTCATGATTTAGAAGTTGAAATGACATTATTTATGATGCTATGAAAACTATAGACATAGAAGAACAAATGTTTAGAAGAATTTAAAACCTATTTGAACATACATGAAAATTAAGGAACAAGTGGACGTATGGATTCTAGATATAGATCAAAACAGTGACTCATCATGCATGATTGTGATATGGTGAATTAAATTGGGTGATAATGTGTTTTAAAGAAATTGGCATATTAGAATTGGTAAAATATGGTATTTAATTGACTTTTGAAGTTAGATTTGGAAATGGAGAACAATTGGTTAGCTTACAGAGGTAAGAAAAAATATGATTAGCGTACGTGTTATGCGATTAAATACTAATCTCAAATTTGGTTAAACCAATTTATGGTTTTAATGTCTTATATCCTAATTTGGAAATAAATTCCTAAGCAAAATGCATTTTGTGTAGGTAAAGAAGAGGCACAGAATGCGTTAGTATGCTTGGTGATAAGATTGCAAAATAGTGAGTGTATTTTAAATATTTTATATGACTAAATTCTTTGCAAAAGAATTGATGACATATGAGTGCTCTTTAAATTGATTTTATGCAAATGTTTCCTATTTATTGAGATTAGCAAGTTATGAGTGTTCTTTAAATTGATTTTATGAAAATGGTTTCTATTTATAGAGACTAGAAAATTGTGAGTGTACTTTAAATTGAGTTTACGCAAATGGTTTTCATTTGATCATGAAATGAATATTTATGCTAAGTTTTATGCAAATGATATTTTACAAGTAAATATTGCTAGCATAAGTGTATAGTTTGGCAATATATGAGTTTTAATTTGAAAGTTAAATTTTATATGATTAGGAGTTACATTGAAATAATTCAATTATGAATCCTCCCATACTTGATTTAGAAAATAAGATAAGTCGTGAATGTAAGAGTTGCTTTTGCCTATAGTACACTGCTAGGCTTTATATATGTTATTATACCAATATATTTATCATGGTTAACTCATAACAGGTAAGCGATGTAGAACCAGCTCTATAACTAGTGATTAATTGGTCGTGGGTAAGTGATGCAAAACTAACTCTATGACTTTAGGCCTAGTGTAACATATGGTAAAGAAACTGTTGGTGGACTATGTTAAGCAAGAAAAGTTATGTAATAATAATGCCGCTACTATTTATTTTTAAAAGTGGTTTAAGAGGTACCATATACTAATCATTCTAATGGATGACTTACTTTCAGTATAAAAGTTTTCAGAAAACTTATTGCCACCATTGTTTATTGTTTAAGGAGAAAAAATGGAAAACAAAAACTTGTATATTATGAGTTTAAGGTCGAAAAACATTTTGGAATAGTATTTCAAACATTTTGAAATTTTGTTTTACGAAATGTTATACTATTACCAAATTTCATAATGCACGAATAAATTGTTATACAAATGCTTTGCCATGAGTTTTGTAATTATATGAGAATATTTCAATTATATTGTTATAAAAAAAGTTAACTTTTAGTAAACTTGTTACACTCACTGAGCTCGTTTCACTCACCCTTATTTTTATGTTTTTAAACAAACCACCCAGGTAAGCGTACAGGTGTTGTAGTAATTGGAACTCTGTCATAGGATTAGTTATATCATCGGGTACTGCTATGCTTGTGTCATTTTGATATGTACATTTGTGTAAAGAATGGATGTTTATAAATGCTTTTAAATGAAATGCATGAATATGCTTTTAGCTTTTTAAAGTTTATTGTAGTGATTATTGAGAATTATTTGTTTGGGGTTACTTGTGAGTAGACTTGAAGTCTAAAATTTGTAGTCGAGAAATTGCAGTGAATATAGAAGTGTTTTGGAATTTTATAGGATTTTTGAAAACTTTGGGAATGTCAAAATGCAGTCATTGTGTTATTGAAATTTTTAATAAAATGATTTTCAAAAAATTTCTCAGTATTTTTCCCACTTTTAACTTTAAAAATATAAAAGGTTTTTTTAACAATTTAACATCTTGGCTTTACAGGAAACCTTCGATTAAGTTAGATATCAATTGTAGGGCTACCGTGGGGTCGCTGAGATGGCTCTACTTTGGTTCCAAAAGGGGAACTCTAAGATGGTCCTTTCAGGTGGTATCAAAGCAAGGTTTTGAAATAAGGTTGTCTATATACATGTTATGATTTCATAATATGTTTATACGTTGTTTTTGTGAAATGGGAACCTATAAAGTTTTGTTATTTTCCACGCATCTGAGTTAATAAAAAATTTTCCGGTGTTACATAGTTAATCTTTGAGTTCACAGCATAATGCACTGATGAAATCTTTAGGGTCCTAAAGCCATACTAGAGGCTCTAGCATTTGAAGTACCTTCGGCTCGGGGGGTCGAGTATAGGGATGGTTCAATAAATGTTTTTCTTTATGATTCAACCCCATTCAAAACAGTTAAGACTGGCAAAACCATCGGTGGAATTTAGTTTTTACCTTGAGTGAACAATACAAATACCGGCAGTGACGATCCACTAGCCACGGAAGGCCCTAGTAGTGTCAAGAAGTTTGATCGAGTGTATTTATAAGTTAGATGCAAAATTGTCTAATAGGAGTAGAGACCCCAAAAGTGCCATAATTTGGTTGGATCAAGATAAGAACAATAAATTTAAATGGCTTGATGACAGCAGGATGAGACGAGGAATATCATCCAATCAGAGGTTAGTCAGACCACCTACAGTGTCCAAAAACTCCTGAAACACCAGGAGCTCAGTACCAAGGTGTAGCTAATATGGAAGGAGACCACCTGCATAGGCTGGGGTAATTGCAGTAACCCAGCAGGTTATTGAGGATACATTTGGTACAGTGATAGGTACCAGCAGTGATGAATATTTTGAGATCAATCCTAGAACTATGCACTCGTATGTGCTAAAAGATTTTGTTAGATAGATTAGTGTGAAGTTGGAGCTTTTAGAGTACCATTTGATAATGAATACTTACACTAAAACTATACCAGTAGCGTAGAACTTTCATAGAGGTAGTTACATAGTAGTTAGACATAAAAGCTCTCTAATGAGTTGGTAGATATCCATGACTTTGAAGTCATACTAGGTACGAAATTTACTAATAGTACATTTTGTCAATGTGGATTGCTTCTAAAAGAAGTTAGGATTTGTATACAAGGGAACTGAGATATAGAATTCCCCGGGAAACATAGAATGCTTCCATTTGTTAGCATATCAGCTATGATATCTGGAAAAGTACTAAGAGATTACTATACAAGTTATTCAGTTCTATGACTCAATAATTTCAAAAGTTTATTAGGTTATTCAGAATTTTAATACTGGAAAAGTAATTTATGAAAATATATGGAGGATGAAATTGCTTATCACTATTGAATTAGTTAAGGATTAATTATTAATACGAGTATTTGAGGAATGACTTTTGATATGTTTAAATGTTATGACCTTATGGAGTGGTTGATTAGAACAAATATCAATCTTAGAATAAAATTTTTTTTAAGGGCAAGTCTATTTTTTATTGTAAGGTGATTTGTAGACTCGTACAAAGTAATGTTATAGATGACATTGTGGTGGAATGTTCAATCAAAACTAATGATTGAATAATATTTTTGGGAGTAATGATCAGTTTGATATAAGCTTCCAATTATGTGTATATTAGTATATTAATTCTAAGTATGAGTTTCTTTTGATTTAATTCAATTGTTTTATTTTTGACAATCAATAGAGTGAAAATGGTGGTAAAATTTTCAACGAAATGTTAGTGATAAGTTTTGATCCATAATGGAGAATTGCCTTATTAGAATTTAGAGCTATTATTTTATAGATAATTATAATTGACGATTGGGAAATTGATAAGAATTAATATGAGACTTTTGAACAAGTATGGCATGGAGATTTTGGATGGTTAAAATTTTTTTAGTAATAATAAATTCCTAGATTGAGTTATGGGGCACCTGAAATCACATAAGTGTTTTGAAGTATTATAAATGGACAAGTAAAGATATCTTTATTAAACATCAAAATAGCGTAGTGGAAGTGTGTGGTATACTCCCTGTTTGGATATATTGAGATTTGATAAGCTTAAAATTGCGTTATGAGTTAGTAAAATTTGAAATATAAGGTAATTGAATGGTCTTTATATGAATAGGACATTATATTAGTGTCTTAAGATATGATCTTAAATGATTGATTTACTTCCAAAGAGTATGACGGGAAATGGAAAAGGTACAATAAATAATTCACTCATAGTCATAGATTTGATATTCAAAAGCTAAGGAGTCCGTATGAGATGTAAGAAATACAAGAAAAATATTATTAAGTTTTGTTTATAATTAGAGATAATGAGAAAGGAATTGTTTATTGTTCAGAAATATATGAGAACAATTGTTTTGTAGAGAACCATAAGTAAAAGTTTCATTTGTAGTAATTTAAGTAGATGTAAATCTTGATAGTGATAAATGGATGGTTTAATGTACGATTAAGTTAGCAAGGTTGTGACAAAACTGATTATTAGTGAGCAATGTTTCGCCAAAGAAGTTTCATGTGGAGATAAGTTGCAAATTTCGAGGGAATTTTATTCAGAGTTAATGTTACATTGATGTCAGGGTCAGGAATGGTGTGTATTAGACATGGCTGCACTTAAGAAAGAAATTCTAGATTAAGTCACTCACCATTGTGTGCTATGTATTTGAAAAACACAAAGAGGCATCATACCTTCAAAGTGTATTGTGATAAGAAAAAGGGAGGAAAAAGTGTGATAGCAAAGTATATATTCAAATGCTTGTTAAATCAATAAATCAAGGTTAAGAGTTAAAGAACCGACAAAAAAATTACTCAGCCACTCCTTATTCAGGAATGGAAATGGAAATGTATTATGAAGGATTTGATGGTATAAATTTCACAAAATTTAAGCAGATATGATACTATATGAGAGATAAAGCATCAAATTACAAAATTTGCCCATTTTCTAAATATCCAAAGTAAGTATCCTCTTTGTAGATTAATCTACAAGTGATTATAAGTATATAGTTATATAGAGTTTTGGTATATGAGAATAAGATAGGTGAAAGAAAATTAATTGGAGTGAACTAGTTCAGATTACAGCAAGTAAGATCAAAAGTATGTGAGTTAAAGTGATAGTACCTAAAATCAATAATAGAGCTAAGTTTGCGAATGGAGGAAGAATTTGGAGTTTGAAGTTGAAATATCAAGGATCTTTTTTGAACATCATTATGGAAAGGAATAGTCTGTTTTAGACAATGTGATAAGCTAAGCCCATGATATGTTGTTCCCTATAAGGTGATTGACAGAGTAGAAGCACGAAGAATGGATACGAAGTTAATATCCATATTTTTTAGATCACTATGTTTGTTTAAAATTTCGAGCACGAAATTTCTATAAGAAGGGGAGAATTTGTAATATCCTAGTTGGATTAATGTACTGTATCATGTGTTGTACATGCATTTTATAAAGTATGTTCTTTTATGGTGTACTAGAGTAATTTAAGCATTTAAATGTTTTATTGAGGTTATAACGGAGATCACAGATGGATCAGAGATGGTTCTAGACTTGACCGAAAATTTTTTGAAAAATTTCCGAAAACTCTAAAAAGCAACATAATGAGTCTGAACGAGTTTTAAAACCCTCAAAATGTACTTTGGAGATTTAATTGACACCTTTGAATGAAATCTGGACGATTTTGGTGACATTTAGTGATTTTCGGATTTAATTCAAAAATTCTTCTGGTTAATTGAAAAAGTTACCGAACAATTTCAAAATACAATAAAAGCTTCGAAATTAGGATTGAAGTCCATAGGAACTAAAATAGGTCAAAACGGAGGTTATTTGAATAGAATTCGAGTAATTTGAAATTATTAGACTAAAATGCCCTTTTTGGAAAATAATGGGTATTGAGGATTTTAATCCCATTAAATTTTTTAAGCATCCAATTAATAAGAATTGACCCCAATTAGAGAAATTCATAGTCACTTTGAAAGTAAGAGGTGTAAATCCTATGGGAAATAATCTAATTCTATGTTATCTAAGGCTAAGGAAATTGAAATAACAGAAATATAGTTCACAAGAAAAATAAATTTGAGAAATTGATTGGCAAAAGTTGTAATTCAAAAATTGACACAAAAAGAAATGAAATTTTTAGCAATGTAGAAACACAATGGAAATCAATTAAGAGAAATTAACCATGTTATAAGAAAGGAGATTTTACCTATCATTAATGCTAACCTACTTAATTATGTGTTAAGGGGGCATCGGTACTAGACAATCCTAGGGTTGATTACTCTCTCTCAAGTTATAACTATTAAACCTTAATTGGATTATGAAATTCGTAATCTCTCAATTAATAAAAGACTCACAATCTTAATTAAATGTAAAGCAGTCTCATAATTTATCGGGTCTTACATGGTATCTCTCTCTGCACAATTATCGATTTGATTAGTTACAGGTTTTATTGAATCTCCTAACTCTCATTAATTCGATCCAATCTTTTTTTATTCGGTTCACCCTCTCAGTTTATTACCAAATTATGCAAGAAACGTAACAAATCACAATATCCAATTCAAATATCACAAAATCAACTTGGATAACATTAAATCTAATTAAAATCCCGAAGGAGAGATTAGAAGAACATCAATATTCCAAATCTTGTCATCATAATATCCATCTCAATTCTATACATAAATAAAATCGAAACGAATAGGAAATAACGACTTGGAATAGACGATGGAAGGTAACGACATCGAAAAATCTCCTGATCTAGGAAGCACGTCGAGTCAGCTTCTTCTTCCTTTTCCTTATTTCTCTCTCTCGATATCTCTCTTTCGAGTTTCAAGTGTGGCTACATGAAAAAGATCCCTCTTCTCTTCACTTGTTATTCTTTAAATAGTCTTTTATATTTTTCTTGTCGCTCTAAAATCATTTACTATCAACCAAGTAAAATGTGAATTCAATGGGTTATTGTCTAGTGTAATATAATAATTTATGAAAAAGGATTAGCATGTTCCTGCAATTGAATTCGATACGAAATTGAAAAATTTTGCTACGTGCCTGAAGTGAGAAGCTAAAATATTTTAATAAAGATGTTCCTTTGTAATATCATCACGACTCTCGAAGTCATGTGTGGTACCAATACCAAACCAAATACTACAAGTTGTGGGGTCCTTCCCCCTTTTTGCTTAGTTCAATCGAAACTTTTTTAAGAAAGTGTTACAACAAAAACAAAAAACATATTTCACAATTCATACAAGACCTAGTACCGAATTCTAATAAATAAGTATTCCCTCTTTTTCTATCTGTGAGGATCCCACCAAAGTGCCTTCTACTTCTAATAAGCCATGAACTAGATCAGAATCATTCTCAACAAGTCCATAAGAAGTGATCCCATTTTTTTCATCTGGTCCGGGTAGAGACCAAAGGTCTTGAGCAACTGATCTAATAGAATAACTCAATAGTAGGGTCTTTTAGGGTCAGAAAGGTCGAAAACATTCCTCAAAAAGTAAAGTTCATAAGTGCCTACGTGTCTACTTGTCACAGGCCATGATCGTGGCTCACTCATGCAGGCCACAATCGTGGGCCATTCTTGGAGCTTTTGTCACAATCGTGGCAGCCCAGGTTGGCTCCGAAACTCCTCCGTTCTCCGATATTGACCCTAAAACATTAGCAAGAACATCAAGGTACCTCAAAAACATAATATTTAAGGTAAAAAACTTGCACTAACCCATAAAACACATCAAACACAAATAATTAACAAACTAACACAAATTTAACCCAAACATATACTAAATGATTGAATTAATGGCTAAACATATATCAAACTATGCCCTAAAACACAATGCAATTTATACTTATCACATCCCCTCATTTAAACATTTACTAGTCCTCAAACAAACAAAACAATAAACAACATAAAATCACAAAGCACATAATGCAATAATGAGACAACGACTTCAACTTCATGAGCAAATTTAAATCTAAACACAATTATTCAAGTTGTTCCAAATTATTAACATGCAAAATCACATCTAGGAGCTCTGGACCAAATATACATATTAATCAAAACTTAAATGTCAAGTCTATTCACCCCTTTCAATTGTGTACACACCTTAATAATTATTTGGTCAATCAACTTTGTAACTACTCCTAAGTTAGTTTTCATGAAAAGTTAAGCTACTTACAAGTTCGGTAGGTTTTACTAAAAAACATTTTTTTTACTTTTTGTGGGTATGGAATTAGTCTTTTACATGGGGGCAAACATTGGCGATGAATGTGGATTCGGTTACTCAACTAAGTTATGTTTTTAGTAAGTTGCTTGGTTGGAAAGTCATTATAGCCTTTTGACATGAAGGCACACATTTATGATGCGTGTCGATCTGATTACTTGGCTATATGATGTTCTCAATTGACTACTAACTGTATTAAAATTTACAAACACTTTTTCTTCTTCTTTTTAATTAATGCCTACCTTATTGCTTTAACCACTCATTTTCATGAAAAAAAAAACTAGCAAAGCTACTTAGTCGAAAGGCCTAAAATTATGAATGAATGTGACTCATTGTATGCAATGTGAGAAGGAGATAAACAAACACATAAAAGGAAGTAACATAAAATAAAATAAAACAAAAACTAAATTTGAAAGAAAAGGGTTAGAAATGAAACCTGATGGTGATGAAGGTGAGGGAGGCGGTAATTGCGCACCTTGAGCCTTAAAATACTTATGAATACGTCTAATGTCCTAGCTCTGGTGTTTTTGCTCCTTTGTAATGTTCCTTATTACCTTATAGTTTTCAGCCAAAGTGTCTTTCAAACTTTTGGTTTGATTAGATATTGTTGTTAGTACTTTCTTCCATCCTAATTCTTCTTTTTTGTCATCTTCCCCAAACTCCTCGCTAGTCGAATGCCCTTCTTGTTGTTACTAAATGCTCGAACTCATTTGACTAGTCCTGATCTTGAAATGTGTTTTGGCACTAATATCTCAAAGTTCCATATTATGAGACTTCAGGATTTCAGCTTGCCACAAATGATGATGGTTCATGAATTCAGGACAGCAAACCATGACTCCGTACACTCAACTTCGTAATAATCAGCTATGGCAGAAACCAAGTAACCCATTCCTAAGTTATTGCTCCTCTTACGTCAAGTAGCAATAATTGCGTTAAAGAAATGGGTGGTTGTACAAACTAGGATGTTGTGGTTCATGCACCACAACAGGAAAAGTTCCTTTGTAGAACACTTGTTAGTTTCTGTCTTGTCAAAAATAGTTTGACACATGAAATTGTGTAGCAACAAATTTTCATAACTTCTGATCATGTTGTTATAAGCATTCTTAGCGTTAAAGCACTCTAACCTAGTTAATTCAGTCTAATAGGGGTTGACATAGAAATCATCTTGCTGATCCACTACGGATGATTTGGGGAACCAACAAATTTTATGCAAAATATCATAGTTAAGCTGATAAGGTTGTCCCTACAACCTAAATCACAATTCCTTAGGTTTATTGGATTCGAACTGAAGGAATGTAAAGAATTCTAGGGTTAGTTCTTCGTAAACTGGATATTGAAAATGAATAAACTATCCCCATTGAATTTTGTCTGTTAGATTCTCAACCTTGTCTCTCAATTCTAGTCTATCTAATTTGTTTATTGATAAGGGAGTGAAAGCGGTTATCTTTCTTATTTGAAAAGATCTGGAAAGAAGCTCCGTAATATGTTGCTCTATCTGTTTTGCCGTGATTCGATACTTGGGTTTTCCCCTTAGATTGAGTGCGCTTCACAGTCTACTTGATCCGTGGCCCCATTAGGAATGAGAGTATGTAAGAGTTGTGAGAGTAAGGGAGTTAAGTGTAGGTAGAGGGAAGTGAGAGCCTTTGAATGTCTTATGTGTAGAGAGAGAGTCTAAATAAAAGTGACGAAAGAAATGAGGTTAGAATTGAATATATAAGTGAGGGGAGGGAAATTTTATAAAAAAAAATTTAAAAACACATACTTATAATGCCTCGCCATAGGCCACGATCTTGACTTTCAATGATTTCACCAATTTCTAATTTTTTCATCTTTCTTCCTTATACAGACACCCCGAGATCCTTTCCTAGCTTCTTTTTAGCACTATCACCTCATTACACTTTCCTTCCCCATCATCTTTATCAAAATTAATGCCATACTCTTCAACAATATTTATTTGGAACTAGAACAATCTAACTATAAAATTCAAACTATCTAAAATCAAGGAAATAACCGGTCAAAAACTATGGGTTGCCTACAATGTAGCGCTTCTTTTAATGTCATTAGCTTGACGCTCTTCTTTTCTCAAGGGGGTTTAAGAAGATTCTTCGGTGGTGACTTGGTTGTCAATCTCATAAAGTGTACGGGCACCACCTGGTTGCATATGCCGTCGTCTTCCTTTTCCTGATTCTTTCTTCTCCTTCTTTTGTGAGATTTATTCTTTTCTAGGGAACACTTTTGATCATCATTTTTCTCTTTTTCTCTACCAAAATCCATTCCCTTTATGATGCCCATGGGTTGTAGAGGACTTTTTTCATTCTTAGTTATGGTGAAAGACACTTGTTCCTCTCCTACCTTTAGAATCAACTCACCCCCATCTACATCAATAATTAATCGGGTAGTGTCCAAAAATGGCCGCTTAAGGATAATTGGGATTTCAACATCTTCTTCTATTCCAGTATGAAAAAGTCTATGGGAAAGGTAAACTTTTCCACTCAAACATACACATCTTGTATGATACTCTTCGGATGATGAACTGACTTATCTGTCGTTTTTACCAATATCTTAGTGGGGACTATCCCTCTGAACCCCAGCTTCTAATATAAGGAATATGGCATCATAATTATGCTGGCTCCCAAATCAACATAAGCTCTCTCTATTTTGACACTCTTAATAATGCAGGGGATATAAAAATCCCTTGGATCCTCTTTCTTTGGTGGTGTCGTCAATTTCTTTTCTTCCTTCAACTCTTTTTCCACCTTTCCTCTTTTTGATTCCATCTGTGTAAGCTGTACTTCCAGTTGCTCAATCATGTCTACAACTTCATTCAACTCAGCTTCTTTAAGTTCCTCATGGCTTTGATCAAAAATTGAATTGGGGGTTGATACCTTTTTATCTCAGGCAAATTGTACTTTGCCAGTAGAGAGCCTTCCTTATTCTTTTGCACCTCTACCTTCCCCTTGTTCCTGAATGGATTTGGCTTTCGTTGTTCTAAAATGGGGTAAGGTTTTTATGATGATGTTTCTGGGTTATTTTTAACTCTGGTTCACTTCGAAAAACATTCTTATCAACCTTATTTTTGTTCTTTCCTTCATTGTCTTCAGTTTGATGTGATTCCTCCTCAAATGCTTATGTAACGACCATGATTCGTTCTTGGACTCAGTGTTACATCGAAGGGTTCCTGTAATTTGGGTAGCTATTGTTTCTGACCTACTCATACCTCTAGGTTATATATCGAGGAGACATGGTTTCTTCTAACTTGCTTGAACTTGCCTTCAAGCCTCTTATGTGCATCCTCTATACCTCCAATTTTGTCTAAAATTGTTTAGTTTGGATTCCATCGAATTCAGTTTGTCTTGCTAGAAACCTGTTTGTCTTTGAGGTCTAAACCATCTTCCAACATTGTTTGACCAAAAGACGTTTGGGTGATTCTTCCACCCAGGGTTGTACATGTTAGAGTAGGGATTGTTTCCCCCTTCTCAACCGTATTAGGTTCCCATGTAGTTTACTTACTCTGATCCATTATCCTTCATCTAGAAGCAATCGACTGTATCATAATCCATCTGCCTATAGAGCTCATACTTCAGCTGAACATCTTTTACTATATTTGAGGATGAAGCCTTCATGTTGTTTAGCTGTCAAGTTAAATTATCAACTTTAGCCCGCATTTCTGTCATTTGATAGACAACTATAACTCCTTTTTGGTCATGGATAGTTACGAGTTGTCTACTTCACTCATTCATCCATAAATAGCTATTACTCATCATTTCTTCTAACAACTCTTCTACTTCATCTACTGTCTTCCTCATAAGTGATCCTCCTGAAGTCGTATCAATTGTGCCTCATATATGTGCGGTTACTTGAACAGGGGGCTTAACTACACCTTGATTGGTTGTATTGAAGCCCGATCTCATGAAGTCCATAAGGGTTCTCGGTTGATGCCCTTAGTTCACTCCTTGATCCAAATCTCGCTGAAACTCCTCAACCATTGTTGCTTTTACAGTTTCTTCTTCTTCTTTTTCACAACGAGCTCCTGTAATTGAACATTTTAGAAGAGTGACGTCAAGCTCTACAGTTTCAACTATATGACTCAAACTTCTTGTAACTCTTCTATTTATGCAAGAGCATAGACACACAAAAAAAGGGAAGAAAATAAAAAAAATAAAAACTTAGAACTAACTAAAACACCTTAGACGAAGAGAACTAAACTATTCTTCACCAATAGCACCAAAAACATAATCATGTCATTCGAGCTTTAAAATTTATAAGCCTTCAAATACTGCAAGCGCATTGGTCGCGAATGTAGTATAAAAGTTGTCGATCCCACAAGAAGGGGGACTAATCTAATTCTATGTTATCTAAGGCTAAGGAAATTGAAATAACAGAAATAAAGTTCACAAGAAAAGTAAATTTGAGAAATTGATTGGCAAGAGTTTTAATTCAAAAATTAACACAAAAAGATATGAAATTTTTAGCAATGCATAAACACAAATGAAATCAATGAAGAGAATTTAACCAAGTTAGGAGAAAGGCGATCTAACTTATCATTAATGTTGACCTAGTTGATTATGTGTTAATGGGGCATCGATTTTAAACGATCCTAGGGCTGATTACTCTCTCTCTCTCTCGTTATAACTATTAAACCATAATTTATAAACCCTAATTGGATCATGAAATTTTTAATCTCTAAATTAACAAATGACTCTTAATCCTAATTAGATCTAAAGAACTCTAATAAACTATCAAGTCTTACACAGCATCTCTCTCTGCATAATTATATATCTGATTAGTTACAGGTTCTATTAAATCGCCTAACTCTCATTAATCCGATACAATTATTTTTTATTCAGTTCACCCTCTCAGTTTATTACCAAATTATGTAAGAAACACAACAAATCACAATACCCAATTCAAATAACACAAAATCAACTTAGATAATATTAAATCAAAATAAAATCCAGAAGGAGAGTTTAGAAGAACATCAATATTCCAAATCCTATCATCATACTATCCATCTCAATTCTATAGATAAATAAAATCGAAACAACCAGGAAATAATGACTTGGAATAGACGATGGAAGGCAATGACGTCAAAAACCTCCTGATTAGGGAAGCACATCGAGTCAACTTCGTCTACCTCTTCTTCCTCTTCCTTTTTCTTCTTTCTCTCTCAATATATTTTCTTTACAAATTCAAGTGTGGTTGCACAAAAAATCTCCCTCTTCTTTTCACTTGTTGTTCTTTAAATAGTCTTTTATATTTTGGGTAACCCTAGGGTTTTTTGAGATTCAAATGGTCCAAAAGGCCCCTCGAAACGTGAATTTTATAAGCGATTACACGTATGCCTGATGCAGGCCATGACTGTAGCCCTGCAGGCCACGATCGTGACTCACATCTGAGCCTTCTGTCATCATTGTGGCATGCAAGTCATAATTGTAGGCCACTCCTGGAGCTTCTGTCATGATCATGGCCTGCCTGCAATGATCATGGGCTAATGTTATGACCCAGGTTCCCTTCGAAACTTCTCCATTCTTTGATATTGACCCTAAAATACTAGAAAACACATCAAGGTATCTCAAAAACATAATATTTAAGCTCAAAAACTTGTACTAATCCATAAAACACTTGAAACACATAAAATTAACAAACTAACACAATTCTAACCTAAACACATACTAAACGATCGAATTAACGGCTAAACACATATCAAACTATGCCCTAAAATACGATGTAATTTACGCTTATCAATTATACCAGTATATTTATGGTGGTTAACCTATTACAGGTAAGCGATATAGAACCAGCTTAATAAATAGTAATTAACTAGTCACACGTAAGTGATGTAGAACCAGTTCTGTGACCTTTTACTGGTAAGCGATGCAAAATCAGCTACGTAACTACTGGTCTATATCTGTTAAACTATTACGGGTAAGGTAGAACCAGCTCTGTAACTAATGGTTAACGGGTAAGCGATGCAGAACCAACTCCATGACTTTAGGCCTAGCGTAACATATGGTAAAGAAATTGGTGGTGGGCTATGTTGGGTAAGAAAAGTCATGTAATAATAAAGTTGGCACTATTTATTTTTAAAAGTGATTTAAAAGGTACCATATAGTACCAATTCTAGTGGATGACTTATTTTTAGTATAAAATTTTTCGGAAAACTTGTTGTCACCATTGTTTATTGTTTAAGGAAAAAAAGGAAATAGAAAACGAAAAAAATTGTATATTATAAGTTTAAGGTCGAAAAACATTTTGGAATAGTATTTCAGAAAAATTGAAATTTTGTTTTCCAAAATGTTATATTATTACCATATTTGATGATGCACGAATAAATTGTTATGCAAATGCTTTGCCATGAGTTTTGAAATTGTATGAGAATAATTCAGTTATATTGTTATAAAAAGTTAGCTTTTAATAAACTAATTACACTCACTGAGCTCATTTAGCCCACCCTTATTTTTATGTTTTTAAACAAACCACCCCAGGCATATGTACAGGTGTTGTAGTAATTGGGACTCCACTGCAGGATTAGTTATATCATCGGGTGCTGTTGTGCTTCTGTCATTTTGATTTGTACATGTGTAATGAATGGATGTTTATAAAGGCTTTTAAATGAAATGCATGAATATGTTTTTTATCCTTTTAAAGTTTATTGTAGAGGTTGCTGAGAATTATTTGTTTGGGGTTGCTTGTAAGTAGACTTGAAGTCTAAAATTTGTAGTGGATAAACTAGTGTGAATATAGAAGTGTTTTTATAGTTTACATGGCTTTTGAAAATTTTGGGAATGTCAAAATGCAGTCGATGTGCTGTAAAATTTTTTAATAAAATGATTTTTTAAAACATTATCACTATTTTCCCCGTTTTTAACTTTCAAAATATAAAAAGCTTTTTAACAGTTAAACAGCTTGGCTTTAAGGGAACCCTTCGGTTGAGGTAGATATCGATTGGAGGGTTACCTTGGGGTTGTCGGAGGGCTCCGCTCGTGTTCCGAAAGGTAGTTCTGGGATGGGTCTTTTCACCAATACTCTAACTGGACATAAATTATAGAATTATTGTCTTCTCTATAAAAATAAAATCATGTTTATTCTTTTCAATTAGTAATTAATTTATAAAAAATATTTGAAAACAATCTTTACAAAATCAATTTATTAGATCCAAAGAATTATTAAATCCTTATCAATCAAGAATAATAAAATACTTTCTTTTTTAAAATAATAATTGAAATGATGCCCCAAAAAGGGAAAGAGAGTACAAGGGACTAGAGTCTTCACAAAAGTCAAGGCTTAATCCTTAATCTTTATAGTTGGGAAGTAGGAATATAAGTAATACTGTTAACCTCTAAGCTTTATGAAAGAAAATTGTACACAATTTTCTTTATCAATTAACTCAATTATTTCCTTATAATTTATATTTTATCTAGATAGTACCAATTAAACAACCCTAATTACAAAAGATTATATGTAGTATCAAAACATGATAATTCTTATATGAGATAATTTGATAATATCAAGCATAAGAATTAATTATACAATTATCACAATAAATATATTCATAAATATACAAAAATATTCCATATAAGATCTTTATTAGTGGGCCAGTTAAGTGAATTTGTTATCTAACAAATACTTACATATTTGTTTAAATATATCCATACTTTTCTTTATAAAAGTAATTATTTTTATAAGAAAAAAATAATGTAAACAATTTTACTGCTAGATTAATTTTCTTTCTTGATGAAAATATAACTAGTAACAATTTAATAATAATACTTGATAAAATTTAAATGTCATGATCATGATCACTTGTATAGTAATTATTTTAGAGATTTTATTTTTAGTACTAAACATTAAATGATTGCCAGTTAGGCTCCTTTTACTATTGTTTACTCTTCATCCTCCTTCTACTTCTCATTACTTTATTTTTATCTTTCGATAACCAACGTTGTTATTATTTAGATATAGATCAATTAAGTGATAAATTACCTCAGTGACATGTGATAATTGATAAACTCCTTGTCTTTGTAATTTAGTCTATGCTAATGGCTATAAGCTAGAAACAAAGGAAATGACTTGTTTTCCTTCATCATATTATGTATATCTAACATCAAAAAACTAAAAGTTTTCACACAATTTCAGAGTTTGACATCATTTGTTAATCTCACAATTTCACACATTGTCATCATATATTAATCTCTTGCAAAAATTGTTAAGTCAAGAAGACTTTACTTCTTCTATTGATTTTGACGAAAGTCAAATAATAATAATAATAGAAGTGTGTGAACTATTTTGATGAATTTGTTAAGTGCGCAGATAAATATAAGTGGCACAAATCATCAAATCGAGATGATACTTAAAAGCTGAATAAGATGGATCAGACGAAGTGATCAAGTCTAAGACATCAGACGAAGCATAAAGCATACGAATCTAAGCAAGACGATGTAATTGAAGAATGTGTTAAGAAAGCCAGTTAGTTGGAGTTAGTTATAGGACTCAACTAATAATAAACTTTATAAGACTCGACAAGCAGATTTCTCAAGAAGACCGTTAGAGACTTAGGCTATAAATATTAGTCGTAGTCGTAAACTTCAAAATTAATTTTTGCATGTACAAAAATACTTAGAGAAATTCTATGCTTAAGTGCTTATGCTATGAAAAATATTCTAAGAGAAAAGAAAGAAAGAAAGAGAGCAAATATCTCTGTAACATGAGTGTGAAAACTCAAACAATATCTTTTTGAGAGGAAAGAAGGCTAGAGCATGAATAGGCTAAGGAAACAAATAAAGAATACTTTGTGAAAGAGACCTGAAGAGGCTCTTAAAGTGTAGAAATAATACTTGTAACATTGAAGGAGATAGTGAAATCTCAGACAAATTCTGAAGACTAGACGTAGCCCAAGGTTAAGGGTGAACTAGTATAAATCGCAGTGTCATATTCTCTAACTCTTACCTTTTTAATTTTCTTATTGTTAGAAGAATAGATACTAATTTTCACTATTGCATTACTCATCAAATCAAGTGCATTGTTTAAACGTGCAATCGTCTGAATTTTTCAACAAAAATCAAGAAGATTTTAAAGATTCATATCTTAGACGATTTAACACAATTTAACCCCCCTTCTTATGTATTTTACATATTATACGTGATTTCTATAACTCTTCATCAATGCTTACCATCTCTCATTACATATATATTAATTAACATTACCTTCTCTGAACTTAGAATTTTTACAATATAAAAATTACTAATGCATATTTAAGTACTTCAATTTACTAAAGGAGATTCTCTAATTTCTTTATTGTCAATTGTTACAAGGAAATTAAGCAAAAATCATTAAAACATATCATGTCTTTTCCAAATTGGAAAAGGGACATTGTTGAACCAAACTTTTATTTTTATAAAAATTTAACATAAACCTTATTATTTGATAACAAATTTACAAAGAAGTTTGATGATCTTAATGAGCAAGAAGTGATTTATGATGGGAAACCACTTGAGGATCAATGGCTTATTGACATCATTTGTAAATATCATAATGATGAAATAATATATATATTACTAAGGAAATATATGAAGGATTGAGCAAGGCCTGTAGAGAAAAATAATCGGCTGTTGGTTGTGTGTAAGTTTTAATAAATAACCCTCAATAATTCACAAGCGCACAGTTCGTTAGCGTAGTACCTAAGGTGTCAATCCTACTAAGAGGGATAATCTAATCCTAAAAGCTAAGGCTATAAACAAATAAAAAAATTCAAAATGCAACTAACTAAAACGAAAATTCAATTCAATCAATCAAATTAAATTAAGAATCAATCACAAAAATTCTAACTACTAAGCATTTGCAATACACCCAAAATCAACCTAACGAAATTACTAATTGAGAAAAAGGGAATTTTACCTATGCTTACTAGATTATTGGTTCTAAAAGATCCTAGGGTTGATTACTCCCTCTCGAGTTATATCCACTAACCCTAAATCATAAACCCTAATTAGATTATAGAGGTTGCAATCTCTCAATTTACAGCCTATCTAAAACCCTAATTAGTTCTGAAGTTCTCTAATAAACTATCGAAAACCTATGCAAGATCTCTCTTCGCACAATTTATCGATTTGATTTAATTCTAATTTCTATTAAATCTCTTCACTCTTGTTAGCCTAATTTAACCTTTTTTCCATCCAATTCACCCTCTCATTTTATTATTGAATTATGTAATTGTAGAATTAAATCACAATAAATCTAATAAACAAATTAACAATCAGATTTCGTTATTCATGAATAAAACTCCTACAGTGAGTTTAGAACATCCTTAACATTTAAGATTCTATCATCAACTATTCAATCCAATTTTATTCAATGATAAAACTGAAAATAAATAGAAAATATAATCGAAATGGAGGATAGGAGGCAGCGAAGAAAGGAAACCTCCTGATTTGGGAAGTACGTCGAGTCAACTTTGTTTACTCTTCTTTATTCCTTCTTCTCTTCCTCAATCTCTTGATCAATTCTCTCTAGAGTTTCTCAAGATGGCTTATGCAAAAGCTTCCCCCTTCTTCCTCTTTTCCTTTTCCTTTAAATATCCTTTGTGTTCTAAGCAGCCCTACGATTTTTTTATGTTTGAAAGGTCCTAAAAATCTCTCAAAACTTGATGTTTTTTAGTGTCTACACATCTGCTCGATGCAGGCCATGATCATAGGCCACATTTGAGTCTTTTGTCACGCTTGCAGGCCACGATTGTGGGCCATTCCTTGCGCTTCTATCACAATCGTGGTATGCAGGCCACGATCGTGGGTTAACTCTGTTGCTTCTGTAACAATCGTGGTTTGTTATGCCACGATCGTGGGTCATTATTTCGGCCCGAATGTTTTCGAAACTTCTTCATTCTTCGATTTTGACCCTGAAACACCAGTAAACACATCAAGGTACCTCAAAAACATAATATTTAAGCTCAACGACTTTTACTAACTGATAAAACATAAATAATTAACAAACTAACACAATTCTAACCTAAACATATACTAAATGATTGAATTAATAGCTAAACACATATTAAATTAAGCCCTAAAACACAATGCAATTCACACTTATCAACATCCCCACACTTAAACATTTTCTTGTCCTCAAGCAAACAAAACAACA
Source organism: Erythroxylum domingense (assembly GCA_025594535.1). NCBI lineage: Eukaryota > Viridiplantae > Streptophyta > Magnoliopsida > Malpighiales > Erythroxylaceae > Erythroxylum > Erythroxylum domingense. Next base: position 5,115 of record JANQBM010026367.1, on the reverse strand, counting down.
AACATACAAAAATCATATAGCACACAATGCAATAATGAGACAATGACTTCAACTTCATGAAATAAATTTAACTTAAAACACAATCATTTAGTTATTCCAAATCATTAACATTCAATCTTTAGACTAAACATACATATTAATCAAGACCACCCAAATGTCAAGTTATTCAACCTTTTCAATTATTTACACACATTAATAATTATTTGGTCTTTCAAACTCTATAACTACTCCTAAGTACGTTTTCACGAAAAGTCAAGCTATTTAAAAGTTCGATAGGTTTTTATTAGAAAATAAAAATTTTATTTAATTATTTATTTTTATATTCATTTTTTGTGGACATAGACCTAGTCTTTTACACAGAGGCAAATATTGGTGATGAATGTCGATCTGGTTACTCGACTAAGTCATGTTTTTACTAAGTTGCTTAGTTGGAATGTCATTATATCCTTTTGATGTAGAGGCACACATTTGTGATACTTGTTGATCCAATTACTCGACAACATCACGTTCTCAATTAGCTATTAGCTCTAGTCATAACCCGAAGGCCAGTAGAATAGTTATTTATTTAAAATTAACAAACACTTTTTTGCCTACCTTGTTGTTTAAGCTTCTCGTTTTCATGAAAAAATACTAGGAAAGCTACTTAAGTCGAAAGACCTAAAACTATGAATGAATGTGAGAATTTAAAAGGAGACAAACTAACACTAAATCCTAATTAACTTGCATATTTAGCCAAAGAACCTTTCATGAGCTAATGACTCTTCATAACCTAACAGACTATGTTCAAATTAAATCAATTTCAATCCAGCTAAGTCATCGACACATTCACACAATTTATAATATGCAACCTAAACAAACTATCATACAATATGCAAAATTCACACTCAAAACAAAGCACATAACCCTCCCCACACTTGAACAACACATTGTCCTTGATGTGAGAAGGAGATAAACAAACATGTATGGTAAGAAGAAACATAAATTAAAGTAAAATAAAAAATAAAAACTAAAATTTTAAAAAAAGTTAGAAACAAAGCCTCATGGTGATGGCGACGGGATGGTGTCAGAGGTGGTAATTGGATGCCTTGAGCCTCAAAGTATCGATGAATACGACATATATCTCGGCTCTGAAGTCATTATGTTTAGGCCATCTCCTTCATCCTTTTAGAGTTCTCTAAAAGTATATTTGTAATTACCTTGGTGTTCGCGAAGATTGTATTAAGCACTTTCTTCCAGCCCGGTTCATCTGTGTCTTCTTCCTCTTCGAACTCCTCACTAGTCAAGTCCTCTTCTACTTACTAAGGCAACACTGTGTTTGAACTCGCCTGACTATCCCTAATCTTCACATGAGTCTTTTGGCTGATGTCCCAAAGTTCCATGTTATCGGACTTAAAGATTTCAACACGACCCAAATGATGGTCATTTAAAATATCCAAGAGGTGGATGGTTAAACCACTACAGTCCACATCATAATACTCAGCAATGGTGAAAACCAAGTACCCTATACCCAAATTGTTGCTCCTCTTAGAACTAGTGTTCAACACATATGTGGAGGTGCACACTAGGATGCTGTGATCTATGCACCACAACAGGAAAAGTTCCTTTGTTGAAACACTTGTTGGTTTCTGATCTGTCAAAAATCATTTGACATATGAATTTATGCAAAAATAAGTTCTCATGAGTTTTTATGATGTTGTTGTGGGAATTTTTAATATTGAATCGCTCTAACCCAGTGATCTCATTCCAATAGTGAGAAGCACAAAAATCATCGTGTTGATCAATAATGGAAGACTCGAGGAACTGCAAATATCGCATACGATTTCAATGTTCAACTCATAATTTTTTCCCTGCAACCTAAACCACATTTCTTTAGGGTTACTAGGTTTGTAATAAAGGTAAATGAAGAATTTGAGAGTGCGCTCCTAGTAGACAGGATATTGGAAGTGTATAAACTTCGCTCACTAAATTCTTTCTACTAGATTCTCTACCCTATCCCACAATTCTAACTTTCAAGCGTATCAAAATCAAAATATTTCGGGACTATTAATTGTTTAATAATAAGGGATTGTAAATGAATACCTTACTCCTATATGCAGATTGGGAAAGGTGCTCCGAAATTCACCGCCCTATTCCTTCGCCCTCGTCCTGTGATTTAGTTTTATCCCGATGATTGATAGCACTTTGCTGACTGCTTCATACGTAACATACTGGCTTGCAAGTAGGTAAAAGTTGGAATAAATTAGGAGTTTGGAATTTGGTTAGAGAGAAGTGAGAGTTTAGAGGTTCTAACTTAGAGAGGCAAAGTAAAAATGAAAGTGAGTGAAAAAGTGTAGTAAGAAATGAATATATAGGTGAATGAAAGGTAAAATGGTAGCATGGGATAAGTTTACCCTACTGCAGGACACGATCGTGGCCTGCAATATTTCCACCAATTTCTAATTTTTCTCTTCTTTTTTCCTTCTCCACATTTCCAAAATCACTTCCTAACTTTTTATAGCTCTTTCACCTCTCTTTTGCTTACTTCCTTGATCATCTAACTCATGTCGAAGTCCTATACCTTCCCAACCTTGTTTGAAAATGAAATAACCTAACTATGGAATTCAAACTATCTAAAAAATCAAAAGAAATAATATGGAATTAACAATCCATGGGTTGCCTCCCATATAGCGCTTCTTTTAACGTTGATAGCTCGACCCTCTATCCTTGGAAACTCAGTCGGGTTTAATTATAAACGACTTGCTTCCATTTTTTTCGTTCAACATCAGTTTTGTAGCCTATAAGTAGCTACAAATTGAAAAATAATCAGTAGGATAATATTGATAATGTTATGAAAACCAATTAAGCTTAGTAATGTCCTTTTTTCAAGCGAACTGTTGACAAAATAGAGAGTAACAAAACTTCTTGAATCTTCCATGGAATCCAGTAGTTTGCCCGGTAAGATGGTGAGTTGTTCTATTCTTAATTCTTCCTCATTCGCCCTCATCTCTACTTCTTCTTTAGCTTCTTGAACAGAGACTTTCATAGCTTCTTCAAACTTGATGTTCGTTGTCATCTATTCTTCGTCCTCTCGTTCCTTCAAAGATTCAAACACATCATTTTTTCTGAATGTCTCTCCCTCCTTTGGATTCTTTAATACATCATTTATATTAAATGTCCCTTGATCATCACTAATCCAAATGATGAGGTTCTCTTCATGGACACCTACCTAAGTTTTTTTTATGTTCAACCATGGTATACCAAGATCTAAGGAATAATAGGGAGAGTTGTCATTCTTTTCTTCATCCTCTTTCTTCATCTCTTGGTCTTTTACAAGATAGGGTTCAGCATGGTCCTCCACTGGTTCATCTTGTTATTTCCCATTTCTAAATGTGATAGCCTCGTATTAATTTCGTTGATATAATTCCATATTGCTCAGATAGTCTTCCACACTTCTTTTACAAAATTCACGAGAAAGTTGTCTTATATAAATCTCCAAGTTATGAATAGAAGTGGCATAATTTTCTGCTACTCAATCAAATTGCTCTTCCAGTCTCTTCTGGTTCTCTTCCATGTCTGTTACCTTATCTATGATTTTGTCTAATTTGGAATCCCATGAACTGGACTCATCTTGCTGAAATTTAAATAGGTCTTGATGTCCCATATGAGTACTTGCATTGTTGGACCAATAGAAATCTAGGTGGTTCTGCCACCCCGAAATGTACTGGTTTATATGAGGATGACGATTTTCCTAACTAAATTGGGGCTCATTGAAATAAACAAGAGTCCTTTGCTCCCTATAATATACATCCTCCATGTTCGTTCTTTTTATCTCTTCTTAGCATTCAACTCTTGAGATTCCCCATTGTTGTCCGGTGATATCCAAGTTGATATGTCGTCTACTTTATGCCCAGTTTTTTTAAACACAAAAAATAGTGAAAAAGCCTTAGACTACAAGAATTAAACTAATCGTCTCCCGGCAACAGTGCCAAAAACTTGATTAGGTGTTGGTTGTGTGTAAGTTTTAATAAATAAACCTCGATAATCCGCAACCGCATTGCTTGTTAGCATAGTACCTAGGTGTCGATCCCACAAAGAGGGATAATTTAATCCTAAAATCTAAGGCCAAAAACAAATACAAAAAATTCAAGATGTAACTAACTAAAACGAAAATTCAATTCAATCAATTAAATTAAATTAAGAATCAATCACGGGAATACTAATTACTAAGCAATTGTAATACACCCAAGAATCAACCTAAGGAAATTACCAATTGAGAGAAAGGGAATTTTACCTATTCTTAATGCTAACCTAATTGATTATGAATTACTGGATTGTTAGCTCTAGACGATCCTAGGGTTGATTACTCCCTCTTGAGTTATATCCACTAAACCTAAATCATAAACCCTAATCAGATTATGGAGGTCGCAATCTCTCAATTTACAAGCTATCCAAAAACCTTAACTAGTTCTGAAATTCTCTAATAAACTATCAGAAATCTATGCAAGATCTCTCTTCACACAATTTACCGATTTAATTTAATTCTAATTTCTATTAAATCTAGTAACTCTCGTTAGCCCAATTTAATCATTTTTCATCCAATTCTTCCCCTCAGTTTATTACCAAATTATGCAATCGTAGAATTAAATCATAATAAATCTAATAAACACATAAACAATTAAATTTCATTAATTCAAGAATAAAACTCCAAAGGTGAGTTTAGAACATCGTCTATATTTAAGTTCTATCATCAACTATTCAATCTAATTATATACAATGATAAAACTAAAAATAAACAGGAAATACAATCAAAATGGGGGATGGGAGGTAGTAATGACAGGAAACCTCCTAATCCGGGAAGTACATCGAGTCAGCTTCTTCTCCTCTTCTCTCTTCCTTCTTCTCTTCCTCAATCTCTCAATGAATTCTCTACAGGTTTTCTTAAGGTGACTGATGCAAAGGCTTCCCCTTTCTACCTCTTTTTCTTGTTCTTTAAATATCCTTTGTGTTCTGAGCAACCCTAAGGTCTTTTTAGGGTCTGAAAGTGTAACATCCCATTTCCATAGAACGGGTCGAACCAGAGAAACGGGTCCAAGTGAGGTCAATCGGAGAAGTTAGGAAAACACATCTCAAGCTCAT
>JANQBM010026357.1:0-11207 GCA_025594535.1 Erythroxylum domingense | reverse complement strand
AGTGCCCGAAATGCACTATCCAATTTTCTTCAATTTTTCTAGATTCTAACACCTTTATACCAAATTCAAAACACCTTCATAATAGTTCATTAATTATACCTCAATTATACCTTAATTATATGTCAATCCTCATCAATTTCAGCTCCAATTCTAACTCAAAATCATTCATTTGGCTGATCATAAACTATTGTCTTTCATGCATACAAAAACAAAACAGAAACTGTCATTCATGCATCATTTTCTAGCACTTATTTCACTATAATATCACCATCAATCCATCTCTAATTCAGTCATCATCAAGTTCTATCATAACATGCCACAAAGAACAATACTCTACTTACTTGTTTAGCTTAAATTCCACCTCATTGATCAAGCTAACCTAACCCTCCATAAATGCAAGATCATCCAAGTAGAAGATGGGAGTAGAATGATTTCAGCAAAGGCAAAGAGTGTCACCTTCTTTAAGGACACTTGTCCTATAAGGAAGCAAGCTAAATGTCTTCTCCTTAAATGATACACATGTCCTTCTGTTTGGCTGCCAATTGTCACTTAAATATACTGCCATTTGTCACTCAATCTCTAAGCCATTTTTTACTTAATTTTCCATGCCAAATGTCATTCATTTTATAAGCTTGGTCATCCTAATTTTCCATGCAACAACTTGTCTTGCCACTTGATAGTTTTCCTTAGACTAAATGTATATTTTAATTCATCAATCTCTCAATTGTAACAATTAATTTCAAGTTACTAATTATAATCGATCAATTCTTGTCATTGGTAAACCAAAGTATAAGACATTGAAAATGCACATTCATGTCACATTCATTTTAGTTTCATACTCCAAAATATGTCAATTGAGTGTAATTTGTTTAGCTTACAATTCATGTGTGAATGCTAATATTATGTATTTGAATACAATCATAAAATCATGTTATAAATGTACCAAATCCATTCTATATGATGTCACTCATGTGACTTAATAGTCCAACACTTCAAATCCTTTAACAATTTGAGAGACAAGATACTACAAAATCAAAAAAATGTGCACTACCAATACTTATAGCTCATTACTCCCCCTCAAGTTGGAGCATGAAGATAACAAATGCCCAACAAGAGAAGTAGATCATGGAATTGTTGTCGTCCAAAGCTTTTGTAAAAATGTTAGGTAATTGTTGAGAAGTATGCATATAAGTAGTAATAACATTACTAACCTGAATCTGATCATAAACATAATGACAATCAATTTCAATATTCTTTGTGCGCTCATGGAAAACCAGGTTTGAAATAATGTAGTGAGTTGTCATATTGTCACAATATAGACGCATAGGAGTATGATGATAGACACCAAGTGACTTCAAAAGAGCTTTGAGCAAAGTCAACTCACAAGTGATAGTAGCCATGCACGATACTCAGCTTTAGCAAAGAAGTGAGAAACAATATGTTGTTTCTTTGTCTTTCATAAGATAGGAGAATGTCCCAACATAACAAAGTAATCAGTTCAAGAACGCCTACTTAACGGACAACTGGCCCATTATAAATCATAAAAGGCATAAAGTTGGAGATCACTATCATGCTATAAGAAAAGTCTTTGACCTAGGTCACCGTTTAAATAACGAAGCACAAGAATTATGGCATCCCAATGCTCTTGGCGTGGAGATTGCATAAATTAAGCTAGAATATATACAGAATAACTGAGTTCTAGACGTGTAATAGTAAGATAAATAAGTTGCCCAACAGCCTACTATAACTCTTAGGAGTATACAACAAGGAATCAGTAGCCAATGTCAATTAGTGATTTTGTTCCATCAGAAAAGCAACAAGCTTACCCAAAAACCCAGCCTCAGTTAAAATGTTTAAGGCATACCTCCGTTTACAAAGGAAGAGACCATCAAAATTTCGAGCCACCTCAATATCCAAGAGATATTTCAATTGATCGAGATCTTTCATGTGAAAGCACTTATTCAAAGGGCACTTTAAATTCGCAATAACATCAGTATTATTACCAGCAATGATAAGATCATCCACATATACAAGAATAGAGAGATAAACGAAGCCTTTATAAAGTGTAAATATAGAATAATCAACATAAGATTGGGAAAAACCAAATTGTTTTAAAGCACCTGATAATTTGGCAAACCAATTTCATGAAGCTTGACGAAACCCATAAAACAACTTAAGCAAGCATCACACCTTACCAAAATGAGAAGCAGAAAATCCTTGTAGCAATCACATATAAACTTTTTCATGCAAATTACCTTGCAAAAAGGCATTGTGAACATCCATTTGATGCAATTCCCAATCCTTGGCTATAGCAATAGCCAGAAAAGTTCAAACTGTAACTATTTTTGCTATTGGAGAAAATGTTTTGGAATAATCCATACCTTTTTGCTATTTATTTCCAAGAGTAACTAGACATGCCTTGCACCTCTCAATAGTGTCATCAGAATTATATTAATGCGACAAACCCATTTACAGCCAGTAGCTTGCTTACCAGGAGAAAGATCTTCAATAGTCCATATGCCATTAGTTTCAAGAGCTTGAATTTCCTATTGCATGGCTTCCTGCCAACTAGAATCATGCATAGCCTCACGAAAGGATGTGTGCTTAACCTCATTGTCAATAGCTGCAACAAAAGCCTGTTGCCTAGATGAAAATTTGTCACATGAAACACAACAATCCTAAGGCTGCTGAAAGAGGGGAACAAACAAGGGGGTCTACACAATTGACAGTGTTGGTGCACACATAATCCTTTAGTCGAACATTGAGTTGCTTTTGATGATGACCACATCCCATATTATCTTTAGAAGGAGTTGGTGATTGTGTTGAAGAATCACTAGCAGCTGACAAAGGAGGAACAATAGCATTAGCTAAAGGTTGCCCAACAGATTGACTAGGAGCACTACGATCTATGTCACATGGGGAACTCTCAAGAACTTGCTCAATGATACAATCAACCTTATCATACTTCCCCTTATTATGACTCCCCCTTTCAGTCAAGGCTGTTGTGGATGACATAGGATGATGTTTTGGGCAATCATTCACAGGCGAGGTCTCAAGATTTGGGTGAGGAGCATCAATATAGAGCGACACAGATGGGTTAGAGCAAGATAAAGTCAGAAAAGGTGATGAGTTATGGGCATTAAGATATGGAAATGAGTCTCATCAAATGACACATCTCAAGAGACAAAGTACTCCCTCATCTCTAGGTCATAAAGTTTCCATCCCTTTTCGCCATGAGGGTAACCAACAAATAAACACTTTCGATTATGAGGCCCAAATTTATCTTTTTTGCACTTTTGATCATAAGCATAACATAAATACTTAAAGACACGCAAATGAACATAGGAAGAAGGGGACCCAAAAGAACTTTACGAGGAGTCTTATGAGAGATTTAGTTAGCAAGATATTAGCTGAGAGATTATGAGTGATTTTTTATAGCATGTAATACATTGGTTGAATCAAAGACTGTGACAACTGTTTTACCCTTAAGTTTTGTTATGGTACTAGAGCCATCTAGTATCTAAAACACATAACCTAGAATCTTAGTAACCATGACAAACAACGAAGAAAACAAAAAGAAGAAAGATGGAGAGAACAACATTGAGGGTCGAAAATCAAAGGCATCGATGTCACTTCGCCATATTATGTTCAATTGTTCATACTTTTGAAACATTTAATTGTGATGTGGCTCTCAAAGGTGAATCTAATTATAGAGAATGGTCAGTTGCTATGCGACATGTGATGAGGGCTAAACGCGAGTTCAGTTTCTTAGATGATTCGATCACGAAACCTGTAGATGACTTAAGTAGAATTGAAGATTGGCGGTTGGTGAATAATTTGCTAATTGGGTGGAATGTGATTTCAGTCAATCCCTCGATGCCGCCTTTGATTGGGTACATGGATACGACGAAGGAATTGTGGGACGAAATTAAGGCCTGATTTTCTATAGGAGATGCTATATGTATTTATCAACTACGTGAGGCAATAAAAGGTTGCTCTCAACAGGGACAAAGCGTTATCACATGTTTTGGCTTTTAAAAACACTATGGGGTGAGCTGAATGGATATTTGAAGGCACTTACTTGTAATTGCGAATGATGCAAGTATAATTGGGCAAAAGAGATTCTGACGAAGCTAGAGGAGGCGGTGTTATGGAGGTGACTATTGTTGAAGATAAATATATACTATTTATCTTTTTTGCTAAAGCACAAGCTTCAAAAGTAATAGAAGAAGGGTCATGGCATGTTGTAAACTTCCCATTATTTTTGCAGCCATGGCAACCAGGATTCCAGATGACTACGGAGAGATCCATTTCGTACCATCTGCTAAGTGGTGGACACAAACATAGTAAAGGAATTCTTAGACAATGTCTCCCAGAGGTACAAGATCTCTGCCAATGAAGAGATAAGTACCTTGATAAAGGAATTATTCTCCATAAGGTACGCTGGAAAAAGGGGAGTGCAAGAATATATAATCAAGATGGTCCAACTCTAGAGCAAGCTAAAGGCACTGAATATTCCTATTTCTGATACCTGCATTGTTCACCAGGCTCTGAATACACTCCTTTTAGAGTTTAGTATTGTGGTGACGACATATTATTTGTAGGATGAGGCTTGGTACATCAATGCTTTGATTTCTCGATGCATTGTTGAAGAGGAGAAGTTAAAGAATACTGCTCATAAGGTCCTCATAGCAACCAAGGGAAAAGGAAAGGTCAAGCCCTAAAGGGTTAAAGGTAAGAAATCTAAATTCTCTCTGCATATGCATGCTAGTCAGTCTTGTATTGCCAAAGGTGCTCTAGATGTTAAAAGTATGAGGTGCTTTTTCTTTAAGAAGATGGGACATAAAAAGTCAGACTACTAGCAATATAAAACTTAGAAAGTAAAACAAAAATGTCAGATAACTCCTTGGCTTATATGATTCATGAATCTAATCTTGCTATAGCTACATCCCGTTCTTGGTGGCTAGATAATGGAGCATCTAATTATGTTGTCTCCACGATGGAGGGGTTCATATCCAAAAGAGAATCAAATTAAGGGGAGGAGAAACTGATAGTTGACAACAATGAAGAAGTTAGTGTTATGTATGTAGGGGATTTATGTTTGAACCTCGATACAGGGTTTGTCCTTATATTATAGAAAACATTTTATATACCGTCTTTTAGACGAAATTTGAACTTTGTATCAGTGATAGACAAAAAAGACTATCGTTTTGTCATCGATACTTCAATTGTACAATTATTCTTCAATGCAAAATATATTGATACTGCCTTCTTGTCATATGGATTGTATATAATGTGTCTCACCCCTCATAAAATGTATGCGTCTTCATATATTGCTAAACAAGTTACTTGAAAGAGACCTTTGATTAAGGAAAAGTCTTACATGTTGTGACATAAAAGATTAAGCCACATTTCTGGAGAGAGAATTGGGAGATTAATAAAGGAAAATATTCTCCCAACTTTATATTTTGAGGGCCTGGAAATATATGTTAACTGTTGCAGAGGTAAGTTGATTGAAATAAAGAAAAAGGGGTCAACTAGAGCATCTAGCTTATTAGATTTCATATATATAGATATTAGTGGACCTTATGCAATTACTTAATGCGATTCTAGATATTTTCTAACATTTATTGATGATTATTCTAGTTATGGTTATATGTTCTTGCTTGAGAAAAAGCCCGAAGTTCTTGACAAATTTAAGATCTTCAAGGTTGAGGTTAAGAACTAATTGGAAAAATCTATCAAGATTGTCATATCTGACCATGGAGGAGAGTATTATGGCAACCATAGGGTTTTAGGACAAGAAAAGCGTGGGTCCGTATGCTAGATATGTGGAATCTTGTGAAATAATGACTCAGTTCACTATGCTAGGTAGTCCTGAGCAAAATGGTGTGGCCGAAAGGCGTAACCATACCCTAAAGGACATGATGAGTTCAATACAGAACATGATGAATCTACCTTATTATCTTTGGGGCAAAGCCATCAAGACGACATTATACATACTTAATAGAGTCCTGAGTAAGTTAGTGTCGAAGATGCCTTTTGAGATCTAGAATGGCCGGAAGCCTAGCCTTACACACATTTGTGTATGGGCTACCCTGCTGAGGTACATTTGTATAATCCTTATGAAAGTAAATTACATGCTTGTTCTATAGCTCGTTGCTACCTAGTTGGATATCTCAACCACTTTAAAGACTATAAATTCTACTATAGGGAAGGAGAGACCTGAATAGTGAAATCACAAACAGCTAAGTTTTTGGAATATGATGTCTTTGATGAGGGTGATCCTTCTTTCAGACGATAGTAGGATAGATACTACAATTATTTCCTATTCGCTGCTCATACAATCAGGTTCATTGGATCAAGGTCTTGGTACCATGCCTGTACAGGAACAAGAACAGGAACCTATACATGTACAAACAGAGGTTTTTGAGGTACAAGAACCAATGCAATTGTGGAGATCCACTAGAGTAAGACGACTTACTATTCCATCTGATTACATAGTTTATTTGGGAGAACAAAACTATAATATTAGACATGTTGTTAATCTAGTTACTTTTTTAGAAGTTGTTCGTAAACCCAATGCAGATTTGTGGTGGGATAAGATAAATAATGATTTGCAATCTTGCAGCATAATAAGGTATTAGAGCTAGTCGATTTGCCTCAAAATTGCAAACCTGTTAGTTGTAAATGGTTGTTTAAGACCAAAAAGGACTCTCAGAATAAAGTTGAGTGGTTTAAGGCTCAGTTGGTTTTTAGATGATTCCCTCAAAGAGAAGGGGTTGACTTTAATGTTACCTTCTCTCTCCTATGCTCTGAGGATGCATTTAGAGTGATCATGGCAATGGTTGTTCATTATGATATGGAGCTACATCAAACAAAATAACTTTCCTAAATGGTGACCTTTGTGAAGAGGTCTTTTTGGAGCAACTTGAAGGATTTCAGGATCAAAAAAAGATTGACAAGGTTTGCAAATTGAGAAAATCTATATATAGTTTGAAATAATCTACTAGACAATGATATCTTAAATTTGATGAGGTTGTAACCTCTTTCGAATTTATGAAAAATAAAGTTTAAAGATGCTTGTACTATAAGGTTAGGGGAGGTAAGTTATCTTTCTATTGCTGTTTATAGATGACATCTTGCTTGCTTCAAATGACTTAACCATGCTGTATGAGTTGAAGCAACTTTTAGCTAAGCATTTTGACATGAAAGACCTTTGTGAAGCATCTTTTATCCTAGGTAATCAGATTCATCAAGACAAATCTTGACACTTATTAGGCCTCTCACAGAGTGCATACATTGAGCAAGTGTTGCAAAGGTTTAATATGGATAATAGTAAACTAGTTGCAGTATCTATCTCTTAAGGTGAGAGATTATCTTTGACACAGTGTCCAAAAAATGATTTGGAGAGAGAGGCTATGACGAATGTTCAATATTCTAGTGCATTTGGTAGCCTGATGTATGCCCAAGTGTGCACTAGACTGAACATTGCATTTGCAGTTGAACTGCTGGGTCGATATCTGGCTAACTCAAGAATAGACCACTAGAATGCAGTTAAACGAGTGTTGAGATATTTAAAGGGAACCAAATATTATATGTTGACATTTAAGAAGGTCAACAAGCCAGACCTCATAGGGTATATAGATTCAAATTTTGATGTGTCTGGACGATATAAAATCCACTTCAGGTTACATTTTTATGTTAGCAAATGGTACAGTATTGTGGAAGAGTATCAAGATGACACTGAAGACTTCCTCAACTATGTATGCAGAGTTTGTCGCATGCTATGGGGCTGCTACACAGACGGTTTGACTCAGAAAATTGATTTATGAGTTGTTTATGGTTAATTCAGTACCTAGACCTATTCAACTGTATTGTGATAATCTTTTTGCTGTGTTGTTCAGTAACAACAATAATAATATAATAAGATCTAAGCATTTGTACGTCAAGTATTTGACCATAAAAGAGTTGATACAGAAAGGTGACATTGAGGTAGAGCATTTGGGGATTAAGGAAATGCTTGTTGATCCTTTAACTAGAGGACTTCACCTATTTGTTTTTGAGAGACATGCATATAGTATGGGTGTATTGAAGTCCTTAAACACTGTTAGTTAGGGATCACTATATTTGCTCCTTCTATATTTATATATTTCTCATTTATTATGATAGTTTTTGTTATTAATAAAGATGATAATCATTTATTCTCAGTCATACGTGTTATTATATGTTGTCATATTATAGGTAAAATTCTTAAGATTTGTATTGATCTTAAGCATTGTAAAGGTTATTGGGCATACAAAGGGATTGCCATTGTGCTTATGTCATTAGGACACATACAGTTTCATGTGTAAATCTATGAATTTTGACATGACATAGGCAAATGTAAGTGTTTAATCTCATAAAGATTTTTCTGATCAGAGTTTAGCATTCAGTGAGAGAATGAATTTCTTTAATGCTGTTTAGCATAAAGTTCAGAGAAATTGATACCTGCAAATGGAAAGATGATACATTTTAGATCACACATGTACCATACTTGTTTTCCACACTCCATTTTCTCAGTATTAGATATGCGTGATTATATTGGATCTGTGTCACACATGACACATGTATTTGACATTTTCTAGTATCGAAAGCCTTATGGGACGAAATGGTGGACTTTTATTATCTTTGGATCAAATTGTTTTCTTTAACTTGGTCAACCATACAGTGATTGGCTTAATCGTATTTTGAACTAGTTTTTATAATTGTTACATTTACTATAATTAATTATTATCCAAGGGAGAGAATGTTAGATATTTTCCTATGAGGTGGATAACAATTAATTGCATTTTAACACTTTTAATAATTTATAGGTTAAGTTAATCGTATTTGATCCAGATAAAGATAATAAATTAACCCTATAAAGGATCTGAAGTAATGGGCTGAAGTCCGATGAAGAAAATGGACCCCGATCAGTATAGATAGGACTCGTATTGAGCCTATGATGGGGAGGCCTGATATGGATGGTATATAGATAGAAGGTTAAGGTCTCCTGTAGTTGCTGATACAAATCGTGAACATACGAATAGTCTGACCCATTCAGAGGTTTACATATTCAGAAAGCTACAGAAAGTCTTTAACGCATTGCGGTGAGCAACTATTGTAAAGTTATCAATGTATTTGCGTTCATTTCAGCTTCGAAAAGCTCGTTTGAAGTTATAGAACCGAAATTAGATATTTTTCGTATTTTTTATTTTTTCACTTTCACATTCGATCAGGAATACGTAACTAAGGCTCCTATTACGTACTACAGAAAACATATATGGTTTTATAAGAATATATTAAAATTAAAAAAGCTTTCTTAGCTTCAAGAAGAAGCTTCTGAATTAGAATATACGCATGAACAACTTTGAGAGAATGGGTTAGAGAAATATGCTCTATCCTCTCTTTAACCTCTAGCTCTAACTAGCTATGATCCTTGCTTCTCATTCCTCCGTTACTGTCAACTCCCCTTCCTTCTTCTAGATAGCCACACAACTCTTCTGCTTCTTACGACCTTCTTTCCCATCTTCCTTTGATCCTCCTTCCTCCATTCCTCCTCCTTACCATCTCACCAGAGCAGATCTGTTATAGGGGCATTTCAGACATTTTTCTTACCTACCCTTTTCTCACCTACCTTGTTTTCCTATTTTAGACTCTGCCTCTACTCTTTTTCAAAATGCAAATGGAACAGACCACTTCCTTCACTACAAAACAACCAAATTTCCCCCTTACCCTCACCTTCTTCAGTCTTAGGTGTTGCTGGAAAAACTGACCCTGGCACAACTACAACCCTAACTCTAGAAACAACCCCCCTTCTACACCCCAGCCACACATCCACTTCTCCTTTAATCTTTCCAACACCACCTAAACCTTCGATAGAGAGGAGAACCTATAAGCAAGTAGTTAGAGGTTTTGTGGACCTGACTCTATATTTTTGTCCTCCTAAGATAGAAGAAGGGGGGACAATTATCATTCCAGATCGAGAAACATTGCAAGAGGGGGTTAAATCTTGGGAAAACTCTCTCATTAGTTTTTTATGGGACAAACGATCAGCTTTCCTAGTCATTCAAAGATGAGTAAAATCAATTTAGCAGAACAAAGGATTTGTGGAGGTGACTATTGTTGAAGATAAATATATCCTGTTTATCTTTTCTTTTAAAGCACAAGCTTCAAAAGTAGTAGAAGAAGGGTCATGGCATATTGCAAACTTTCCGGTTTTTTTGCAGCCATGGTAGCCAGGATTCCACATGGATTGTAAGGATAAGAGAACAGTGCCAATGTGGGTAAATCTCTTCAATGTCCCTCTTGAATATTGGACAACAAAAGGCTTGAGTATGATTACGAGTTTTCTCGGTAGACCTCTATGTTTGGATGACAATACAAAAAATAGAAAAAGGCTAGGGTATGCCAGGATATGCATTAACATGAATCTTTCTAATGGCTTACCAAAAGCTATCCCTATTATGAGATTGGGGATTGATGGGTCCTTATATGAGGATAACATGTAAGTACAGTATCAATCGAAGTCGTCTCTTGTAGCTCAAGGGACAAAATGGATTCTGACAGGGAAGACTTTTATTAGAGAGGATTATGAGGAGCTGATGGGTGATATTGTCACAAATACTGAGATAAGACAGAATGAAGAGAACACATTTGTAACCATACTTGAAAAGGGTCAAGGAAAAAGTGACTTAAAAGGCACTGGGAAAATTGCAATAGTAGGTCGGACACTAGAGAGGGAATGTGAAACCAATGGAAAATTGGAGAGTGAATGTGAAGAAGGGGAACCAAAACCTTCTACAGAAGTTAGTAAAGGGCAAGAGGTCACTGTAGAGGGTGTGAATGAGGAACAATTGGCAGAAACTCAATCAGTCACTCCTAAGAATAATACTAAAGGGGATCAAAAGGAAGTGTTGGGTACTACTATGAAAATAACGAGGAGGACCCTACAATTGGCAAATTTACGGCAGTAGCTAAGAGGAATACTAGCGAGAGTAAGAGGAAGAGCTCCAAAACCAACTGCTAGAATCCCACCCGGGCGAGTCACTGGCCCGACGTCCTACGTGACATCTAGACGCGTGTCCCACAAGGGAGGAATTCCCCACAAGGTCAAACTTAAAACAAAACAAACTCATTTAACCTACCTCCGAACAAAATCAGAGGTAGATCATAAGAAATTTCAA
>JANQBM010026338.1:0-11209 GCA_025594535.1 Erythroxylum domingense | reverse complement strand
AATGGATCTTTAGGGACATTAGACATGAATGTTGAGCCTTTGATATGGGAATTTCGTTCAGCCACTTGCCTTGCACATTCAGACTTCAAATCTGAATGAATTTTAGCTCCTAAGCCTCCTTTTCCAAGCTTATGTCCTTGCAAGTCATATCCTAGGCTTCCTTGAGGCCGATCACACCATGTATGCTTCTATTCTTGTCTTTCACATGCCCATGGTTATCCATCATTCAACGAATAAGACAATGCCTCATGGACCTTTATGAGATGAAATACGGCTCAACAATGTGGGTTTTATCTCTTAAAGGTCTTCGATCAAACAATTCAATGCTTGCTTCGTTGCTTTGGCCCTAGCTCTTGTCATTGGGCCTCCAACATCTTGTAATGGATGTTTATGAACATTAGGCTTGAATTTTGAGCCTTTGATATGGGAATTTCGTTCAGTCCCTTGCCTTGCACATTCAAACTTCAAACCTGATCCAATTTAAGCTCCTAAGCCTCCTTTTGAAAGCTTAAGTCCATGCAAGTCATATCCTAGGCTTCCTCGAGGCTGATCTCACCATATAAGCTTCTCTTCTTGTCTTTCACATGCCCATGGTTCTCCATCATTCAAGGAGTAAGACAATGCCTCTTGGACCTTTATGAGATGAAATTTGACTCAACGACATGGGTTTTATCTCTTGAAGGTATTAGATCAAACAATTCAATGCTTGCTTCATTACTTTGGCCCTAGCTCTTGTCATTGTGCCTCCAACATCTTGTAACGGATCTTTAGGAGCATTGGACTTGAATGTTGGAACTTTGATAAGGGAATTTAGTTCAACACTTTCCTTTCACAGTCAGGCTTCAAATCTGATCCAATTTTTGCTCCTAAGCCACCTTTTGAAAGCTCATGTCCTTTGAAGACATATTCTAGGATTCCTTGAGGTGGATCAAACCATATATGCTTCACTTCTTGTCTTTCACATGCCCATGGTTCTCCATCATTCAAGGAGTAAGACAATGCCTCTAGGATCTTTATGAGATGAAATTTGACTCAACAACATGGGTTTTATCTCTTAAAGGTCTTGGATCAAACAATTCAATGCTTGCTTCATTACTTTGGCTCTAGGTCTTGTCATTGGACATCCAACATCTTGTAATGGATCTTTGGGAACATTAGGCTTGAATGTTAAGCCTTTGATATGGGAATTTCGTTCAACCCCTTGCCTTGCACATTCAAACCTGAAATCTGATCCAATTTAAGCTCCTAAGCCTCCTTTTGCATGCTTGTGTCCTTACAAGTCATATCCTAGGCTTCCTTGAGGCAGATCACACCATGTATGCTTCTCTCCTCGTCTTTCACGTGCCCATGGTTCTCCATCATTCAAAGAGTAAGACAATGCCTCTTGCACCTTTATAATGTTAAATATGACTCAACAATATAGGTTTTATCTCTTGAAGGTCTTGGATCAAACAATTCAAAGCTTGCCTCATTACTTTGGCCCTAGCTCTTGTCATTGGACCTCCAACATCTTGTAATGGATCTTTGGTAACATTAGACTTAAATGTTGGGCCTTTGATATGGGAATTTCGTTCAGCCCCTTGCCTTGCACATTCAGCCATCAAATCTGATCCAATTTCAGCTCTAAGCCTCCCTTTGCAAGCTTATGTCCATGCAAGTCATATCCTAGGCTTCCTTGAGGCCAATCACACTATGTATGCTTCTCTTGTTGTCTTTCACATGCCATAGTTCTCCATCATTAAAGGAGTAAGACAATGCCCCTTGGACTTTTATGAGATAAAATCTGACTCAACAACATGGGTTTTATCTCTTGAAGGTCTTGGATCAAATAATTCAATGCTTGCTTCATTGGTTTGGCCCTTGCTCTTGTCATTGGAACTCCAACATCTTATAATGGATCTTTGGAAACATTAGACTTGAATGTTGGGCCTTTGATATGGGAATTTCGTTCAGCCCCTTGCCTTGCACGTTCAGACTGATCCAATTTCAACTCTAAGCCCCCTTTTGCAAGCTTATGTCTATGCAAGTCATATCCTAGGATTCCTTGAGGCCAATCAAACCATGCATGCTTCTCCTCCTGTGTTTCACATGCCCATGGTTCCCCATCAATCAAGGATCAAGACAATGCCCCTTGGACCTTTATGAGAAGAAATCTGACTCAACAACATGGGTTTTATCTCTTGAAGGTCTTAGATCAAACAATTCAATGCATGCTTCATTGCTTTGGCCCTAGCTCTTGCCATTGGGCCTCCAACATCCTGTAGTGGATCTTTAGGAGCATTAGTCTTGAATTTTGGGCCTTTGATATGGAAATTTCGTTCAGCCCCTTGCCTTTAACATTCAGGCTTCAAATCTGATCCAATTTCAACTCCTAGGCCACCTTTTGAAAGCTCATGTCCTTTGAAGACATATTCTAGGCTTCCTTGAGGCAGATGAAACCACAAATTCTTCACTTCTTGTCTTTCATATGCCCGTGGTTCTACATCATTCAAGGAGTAAGACAAGGCCTCTAGGACCTTTATGAGATGAAATTTGACTCAACAACATGGATTTTGTCTCTTGAAGGTCTTGGATCAAACGATTCGATGCTTGCATTATTATTTTGGCCTTAGCTCTTGTCATTGGACCTCCAACATCTTGTAATGGATCTTTGGGAGCATTAGACTTGAATGTTGGGCCTTTGATATGGGAATTTCGTTCAACCCCTTGCCTTGCACATTCAAACTTCAAATCTGATCCAATTTAAGCTCCTAAGCCTCCTTTTGCATGCTTATGTCCTTGCAAGTCATATCCCAGGCTTTGTTGAGGCAGATCACACCATGTATTCTTCTCTTCTTGTCTTTCACGTGCCCATGGTTCTCCATCCTTCAAGGAGTAAGAAAATGCCTCTTAGACCTTTATGAGATGAAATTTGACTCAACAATATCGGTTTTATCTCTTGAAGGTCTTCGATCAAATGATTCAATACTTGCTTCATTACTTTGGCCCTAGCTCTTGTCATTGGACCTCCAACATCTTGTAATGGATCTTTGGGAGCATTGGACTCGAATGTTGGGCCTTTGATATGGGAATTTCGTTCAACCCCTTGCCTTGCACATTTAAACTTCAAATCTGATCCAATTTAAGCTCCTAAGCCTCCTTTTGCATGCTTATGTCCTTGCAAGTCATATCCTAGGCTTCGTTGAGGCGATCACACCATGTATGCTTCTCTTCTTGTCTTTCACGTGCCCATGGTTCTCCATCCTTCAAGGAGTAAGACAATGCCTCTTGGACCTTTATGAGATGAAATTTGACTCAACAATATCGGTTTTATCTCTTGAAGGTCTTGGATCAAACAATTCAATACTTGCTTCATTTCTTTGGCCCTAGCTCTTGTCATTGGACCTCCAACATCTTGTAATGGATCTTTGGGAACGTTAGACTTGAATGTTTGCCCTTTAAAATGGGAATTTCGTTCAACCCCTTGCCTTGCACATTCAGACTTCAAATATGATCTAATTTCATCTCCTAAGCCTCCTTTTGCAAGCTTATGTCCATGCAAGTCATATCCTAGGCTTCCTTGAGGTAGATCACACCGTATATGCTTCTCTTCCTATCTTTTACATGCCTATGGTTCTCCATCCTTCAAGGAGTCAGACAATGTCTCTTGGACCTTTATGAGATGAAATTTAACACAACAACATGGGTTTTATCTCTTAAAGGTCTTGGATCAAACAATTCAATGTTTGCTTCATTACTTTGGCCTTAGGTTTTGTCATTGGGCCTCCAACATCTTGTATTGGATCTTTAGAAACATTTG
The DNA here is from genome assembly GCA_025594535.1 of Erythroxylum domingense. NCBI lineage: Eukaryota > Viridiplantae > Streptophyta > Magnoliopsida > Malpighiales > Erythroxylaceae > Erythroxylum > Erythroxylum domingense. The sequence goes on along the minus strand of JANQBM010026338.1, from coordinate 7,410 downwards.
ACTTGAATGTTGGGCCTTTGATATGGGAATCTCGTTCAACCCCTTGCCTTAAACATTAAAACTTCAAATTTGATCCAATTTCAACTCTAGGCCTCCTTTTGCAAGCTTATGTCTATGCAAGTCATATCCTAGGCTTCCTTGTGGCCGATCACACCATGTATGCTTCTCTTCATGTCTTTCACATGCCCATGGTTCTCGATCATTCCAGGAGTAAGGCAATGCCTCTTGGACCATTGTGAGATGAAATCTGACTCAACAACATGGGTTTTATCTCTTAAAGGTCTTTAATCAAACAATTCAATGCTTGCTTCATTACTTTGGCCCTAGCTCTTGTCATTGGGCCGCGAACATCTTGCAATGGATCTTTGGGAACATTAGACTTGAATGATAGGTCTTTGATATGGGAATTTCGTTCAACCCCTTGTCTTGCACATTCAGACTTCAAATCGGATCCAATTTAAGCTTGTAAGCCTCCTTTGTCAAGCTTATTTCCATGAATGTCATATCCTAGGCTTCCTTGAGGCCGATTACACCATGTATGCTTCTCTTCATGTCTTTCACATGCCCATGATTCTCCATCATTCATGGAGTGAGACAATGCCTCTTGGACCTTTATCTGATGAAATCTGACTCAACAACATGAGTTTTATCTGTTGAAGATCTTAGATTAAACAATTCAATGCTTTGGCCCTAGCACTTTTCATTGGGCCTCCAAGATCTTGTAATGAAACTTTAGGAACATTAAACTTGAATGTCAGGCCTTTGGTATGGGAATTTCGTTCAGTCTCTTGGCTTGCACATTCAGACTTCAAATCTGATCCAATTTCAGCTCCTAAGCCTCCTTTTGAAAGCTCATGTCCATGCAAGTCATATCCTAGGCTTCCTTGAGGCGGATCACACCATATATGCTTCTCTTCTTGTCTTTCACATGCCAATGGTTCTCCATAATTCGAGGAGTACGACAATGCCTCTTGGACCTTTATGGGATGAAATATGACTCAACAACATGGGTTTTATCTCTTGAAGGTCTTGGATCAAACAATGCAATGCTTGCTTCATTGGTTTGGCCCTAGCTCTTGACATTGGGCCTCCAACATCTTGTAATGGATCGTTAGGAACCTTAGGCTTGAATGTTGGGCCTTTGATATGGGAATTTCGTTCAGCCCCTTGCCTTGCACATTCAAACTTCAAATCTGATCCGATTTAAGCTCCTAAGCCTCCTTTTGCAAGCTTATGTCCATGCAAGTCATATCCTAGGCTTCCTTGAGGCGGATCAAACCATGTATGCTTCTCTTCTTGTCTTTCACGTGGCCATGGTTCTCCATCCTTCAAGGAGTAAGACAATGCATCTTGTACCTTTATGTGATGAAATTTGTCTCAACAACAAGGGTTTTATCTGTTGAAGGTCTTGGATCAAACAATTCAATACTTGCATCATTACTTTGGCCCTAGCTCTTGTCATTGGACCTCCAACATCTTGTAATGGATCTTTGGGAACATTTGACTTGAATGTTGGGCCTTTGATATGGGAATTTCGTTCAGCCCCTTGCCTTGCACATTCAGACTTCAAATTTGATCCAATTTCAACTCCTAAGCCTCCTTTTGCAAGCTCATGTCCCTGGTAGTCATATCCTAGGCTTCCTTGAGGTGGATCACACCATGGATGCTTCTGTTCTTGTCTTTCACATACCCATGGTTCTCCATCATTCCCTCCCTCCTCAAAAGGATTCGTCCTCAAATCTGCAGCATCTAAGAATGATAAATCAGATACATTGAACGTGGAACTAACATTACCATAGGAGCTAGGCAAATCAATTTTATAAGCATTATCATTAATCCTTTATAAAACTTAAAAGGGGCCATCTCCTCTTGGTTGTAACTTAGATTTCCTTCGTTCTGGAAACCTCTCCTTTCTCAAGTGCACCCAAACCCAATCACCGGGTTGAAATATAACACGCCTTCGGCCTTTAGTGGCTTGATTTGCATATTGTTCATTTCTCCTCTCAATGTTGGCTCTAACTTTAGCATGCAACTTCTGCACAAATTTATCCTTTTTCATATCATCAAGGTTAGTAAACTTGTTAGAAGGCAATGGAAGAATTTCTAAAGGAGTCCGAGGATTAACCCATAAACAATCTCAAAAGGAGAAAATTGAGTAGAAGAATGAATAGCACGATTATAAGCAATCTCAATGTGTGGGAGACACTTTTCCTAATTCTTCAAGTTCTTTTGGATGATCGCACGCAACAATGTAGTTAAAGTTCTATTTACCACTTCAATTTGACCATCCGTTTTGAGGATGTGCAACAGTAGAAAAGAAGAGTTTAATGCCAAGTTTATTCCATAAAGTTCTCCAAAAGTGACTAAGAAATTTCATGTCTTTATCACTCACAATAGTCTTTGGCAACCCATGCAATCTTAGAATCTCTTTAAAGAACAAGTTAGCAACATGAATAGCATTATTGTTTTAGAACAAGTTATAAAGTGAGCCATCTTGCTAAATCAATCAACCACCATAAAGATAATATCCTTTCCACTAGATGATCTAGGCAATCCAAGCACAAAGTCCATAGATATATGAACCAAAGGATGAGAGGGGATGGGTAAGGGAGAATATAAACCATGTCATTGAACCTTAGATTTTGCATGCCTATAAGTAATACATTCAGCACAAACAGAAACAACATCCTTTCTCATGTTAGGCCAATAAAAATGTTCATACAAAAGAGCTAAAGTTTTCTCAACACCAAAGTGACCCATCAATCCACCACCATGTGTCTCTCACAAATAATTCACGCATAGAGCAAGATGGAATGCAAAGTTTATCTTTTTTGAATAGAAATCCATCAAATCTACAGAAATTATCAATACCATGTTTTTCACAAGATTTCCAAATTTTTGAAATTCACAATCAGATTCATACATGCCTTTCAACATCTCAAAGCCAAGTAATCTAGCATGCATAGAGGTAAGAAGAGAGTATCTCCTAGAAAGAGCATTAGTCACAACGTTTTCTTTCCGTTGTTTATATTTAAAAACATAAGGAAAAGTTTCAATAAATTCCAGCCACTTAGCATGTCTCTTGTTCAATTTACCCTGGGACTTTAGAAATTTAAAAATTTTATGATCAAAATGAAAGATAAATTCTTTTGGCCACAAGTAATGTTGCCAAGTCTCTATAGACATTTTTAAAGCATACATCTCTTTATCATAAGTGGAGTAATTCAAAGCAACACCACTTATTTTTTCACTAAAATAAGCAATGTTTCGAATCCTGCATTAAAACAGCACCAATGCCTATTCCAAAAGCATCATATTCAACCTAAAAAACTTTAGAAAAATTAGGAAGAATAAGAAGAGGAGCATTGGTCAATTTTTATTTCAAGGTGTTAAAAGCAACCTCTTATGAATCACCCCATTTAAAAATCACATTCTTTTTTACCAATTCATTCAAAGGGGTGGTAATAGTAGAGAAGTCCTTCACAAATCTCCAATAGAAGCTTGCCAAGCCATGGAAGCTTCGAACTTCATTTGCATTCTTAGGAATTGGCCATTCTCTAATTGCCTTCACTTTCTCTTCATCAACTTGAAGTTTTTTAGCACCTACAATAAAACCAAGAAACACAACAGTTTCTATGCAAAAGGAACAATTTTCTAAATTGGCATAAAGCTTATTATCTCCTAAAATTCCAAACACATCATGTAAGTGTTTCACATGATCATCTAAACTCTTGGAATATACTAGAATATCATCAAAATAGACAATCACATACTTTCCAATAAATGGACGAAACACATGATTCATGAAACTCATGAAAGTACCTGATGCATTAGTCAAGCCAAAAGGCATAACTAACCACTCATACAACCCAAACTTAGTTTTTAAAGTAGTTTTCCACTCATCACCCTTTTTCATGCGAATTTGATGGTACCCATTTCTAAGATCAATTTTAGAAAATATACAAGCACTATGTAACTCATCAAGCATATCATTTAAACGAGGGATAGGGTAACGATATTTCATCGTGATTTTATTGATTGCTCTGCAGTCAACACACATTCTCCATTTGCCATCTTTCTTAGGAATAAGTATAACAGGCATAGCGCCTGGGCTCAAGCTTTCTCTCACAAAACCCTTTTTCATAAGCTCTTTAACTTGTCTTTGGATCTCCTTAGTTTCTTCCGGATTGGCTTGATAGGCAGGCCTATTAGGAATTGAAGCTCCTGGAAGGAAGCCTATATGGTGCTCAATGCCTCTCAAAGGGGGCATTCCATTAGGAATGTCCTCTGGAAATAAGTCGCGAAACTCTTGCAACAAAGACAAAACGCTAGATGGCAAAGGTGGATCAAGCTCATTAATACTTAAGAAAACATTTTTACATAAAAGTATATAAGATTCTTCACATTTTAAAGCACTCTTGATCTCACTTCTTCCAGCAAATATAGTCACTTTCTTTTCTTTATTTTTCCCACTCGTTTTATTTTCTCTATTTTTCTTTCTTTTCGACCTCTCTTTCTTTCTTTTCTTTTGCTCTCAATTTGCATTCTTTCTCAATCCTCACTTGATCCTCAGAAGCTTGAATCAGTTTAAGAGATTTCAGCATAATATTTTTACCATGGAAAGGAAAAGAATGACAATGTTTTGTATCCATCATGCCTAACTTTCCTATCAAATTGCCAAGGCCTACCAAGCAAAACATGTCCAGCATACAGAGGTGCAACATCACATAAAACTTCATCATGATACTTTCCAACAGAAAATGCAATCATCACTTGTTTGGTGACTTTCACCTCACCACAATCATTTAGCCATTGCAATTTATATGGTCTAGGATGTTTCAAAGGCAAATTAAGCTTGCCAACAAGTAAGCAACATTAGTACAACTTCTACCATCTACGATCATGCTACAAACTTTACCATTAATGAGACACCTTGTATGAAATATGTGCTCACATTACTATTCTTCAAGATCTTCTTCTGGTTGGATATTAAGAGCACTCCTAGCCATAAGGGCTTCACCAACTTCATCATCACAATCAACATCGGAAGCATCCGTCAATGGAGACACATCATCAAAATCATCACTGTCACTACTTTCACTAGCAACATCACTATTCTCAAGAAAAATCATAGTTCTTTTGTTAGGGCATTGGGAAGCAATATGACCAAAACCTTGATATTTGAAGCACTTAACTTTATAAGAAGGATTAGAAGAAGAAGAGGGTTTAGAGTCATTTTTACCCTTATGATTTAGAGTAGAGAATTTAGGCTTACTTTCCTCTTTTGGCTTGATGTCTCCCTTAGATTTGAAGAAACTTTTGGACTCCTTCAAGTTTTTTTTCTAGGAACTCGATCTAGCACCATTTTGGATCTTTAATTGCTTTTCTACCATGATGGCCTTATGCAACAACTCATCAATGTCAAGGAAATTTTGCAGCTCTACAATGGAGGCAATTTCAGGGTGCAAACCATCAAGAAATCTTCTCATGGTAGCTTCTATGTCTTCCTCAACATTGGCCCTAATCATAATGATCTCCATCTCTTGCTGGTACTCTTCAACACTCATAGATCTTTGCCTCAATCTTTGCAGCTGCTTAAACAAGTCTCAATAGTAATGACTTGGAACAAAGCGTTTTCTCATGATGGTTTTCATTTCTTGCCATGTGCGTATTGGTCTTTCATGATTCTGCCTTCTATTTACTTAAAATTGATCCCACCAAATACTAGCATAGTCACAAAATTCAACAGCAACAAGTTTTATTTTTTTCTCTTTACTATATGTATGACACTCAAATACATATTCTATTTTCCTCTCCCACTCTAAATACAATTCAGGATCATTTTTTCCTTGAAAAGAAGGGATTTTCAATTTTATGTTGTCAAGTTCATTACGAGGAGGTTGTCTGTCTCTCCTAGTGTTGGGGCCTTCATCCTCAGATTGCACATCTTCATCTTCTGCATGGAACATCCTTCTAGGACCTTTGGAGTTTGATATGGATTGGATGTCATCCAACCTACCATTCAACCTCTGAATTTGATCTTGCACAACCTTCATAAAGACATTGAGATCTTGCTTATATGATTCATCTTCTTGAGACATGTTTATAAACTGCAAAATGTTAGTCAACAACAAAAAAGAATATAGACCTCACACAAAAATTGGCTTTTTTCTATAATGCAAACACTCTTTCCTTTTACTACTCAACTTGCTTTCTATAGTATCCTTATTCGAAACAAGACACAATCAAATGGAAGCAATCAAAGAAAGTGGCAACCAAGACTAGAATCCCAAAAATAAAATTCTCAAAGAATCCAAAAGGTTGAAAAATGATGGGAAAGTGAAGAAAGTTTGAAACCAAGTAAAGGAAAAATAGTACCAAGAATGAATTAAGGAAGTAATTACCTTAAGGAAAGTCACAAACTTGAAGCAAAAGAAAGATGAATCAGGCAAGAAATAAAATAGGAATCTAAAGGCAAAATAGGAAAGTAATTGAAATAGGAAAGTGAAGCAAATAGGAAAGTAAGCAAGTTCCGAGCAATAAAAAATAGGAAAGTACTTGCAATTCAAGTTCAAGCAATGGGAAAGATGTTATCTTTACTTGGTTGCAATTAGGAAAGTAGCAAATTTGGACTCCACTTCTCTAGAAATTGCAACACACACACTCTGACTATTTTCTTCTTTTTTTGACGAATTTTTTTTATTTTTGATCAATTTCTTCTTTTTTTCTCTCTTTTTTGGTATGTATTCTACTTCTTTTTTTCTCAGAAGCTAGACACTCTCAATTTTCAACTAAGTGTAACTTGCTCTAGAAAGCTTGGATTTGAATGATTCCAAAACAAGGAGAAAGGACAGATTATGAACTTGAAGAAATACTTATTATTCAACCAAAAACTCAAACAAAAAGTGAACAAAACAGTGGATGAAAAGTGGATAGAGAAGAGGAACGAAAATAGACAACAAAAGGATCGTTATTTGAGATCTAGCAACCAAAGCACTCTGATACTAAATGATGGGAGACCCAATAGGAACTTGTCCTAGACAACCTGAAACAAGATGGAACTATGCCGGGAAAGATTAGAATCAAGCACATGCGGAAGCACAAGAAACAAAATTGAAAAGATAGAAATAGAACACAAAGAGAAAAGGGGTTAGAAGATTGTTGGTCAGTGGAAAGAACCCTAACAGAACTTGTCTCTTAGAATCCTAGCAAGAATGTTGGTCAATGGAAAGAACCCTAAGAGAACTTGTCTCTCAGAACTCTAACCTTGGGATGCCACAAAGGAAGACCACTCCTTTGATAAGTCAAGTATTCTCAAAGAATACGAAGAAATCAAGAATGCTCCCAATAATACTCAATAGTATTTCTAAATGAAAATCCCCTTCCAAAGTACATAGAGGGTGCCTATTT
>JANQBM010026279.1:0-11216 GCA_025594535.1 Erythroxylum domingense | reverse complement strand
AAAATAGTCACTAATTAATCCAAACAAAGTTGGAAAACTTTATTCATTAATGCCATGAATACTACCAGGAGCATTTATCAACCCAAAAAGGTATTACAAATAACTCAATATTCCCATAACTAATTCTCGAAATTCTTAAGTAACTAATTCTTCAGATGAGGTAATGATATCTCATGTTTTTCACAGTCTCCCAATTGACTTCTTTTATCGAATGATTTTGTCCATTCATTCGAGTTCCTTTGATTTCTTATCGACTTATTTTAATGTCTAATCGTTCTTACTAGTTTCTTCACACATTTTAATTCATTTACAAGTCTCAATTTGTCTCAACATAAATGTCAAACCTAATTTGTACCTTTTGAATATACTAATATAGAATACATTGTGGACTAAGTTCCTTCAGCAGTAGCAATTGTATCATCTCTAATTCATGATCTTAATAATGTAATTGGCCTACTTTACATTAACAAAATACATGTACTCTCTATAGCATATTTAACTTTTCATGTTCGAGTTCCATTTCTAACTAACTCCAATATTCACTTCTGATTTGTTTAATACTCATTCATTCTTAGAAATGGAACATTTGATTTACATGATATAACTTGAAGAAAATCTCTATCAAAGAGGATTTCTCTCCTCAACCATCTATACTCTTTACATACTCCTTATCAGTCAACTATAGTTGTCATCACTTTTCAGCCATTTTTAATACCGTAATAAGATAGATTTTAACTATTTATGATATCTCAATAAGATCAATTCTATCATATCTTACATAATCAGAATATTCTTTATAATAAAGTTCAGTGAAGTAATAGGTAGATTTATTTACTCTTATACTTTTTTATGTACCATCAAAATCATTACATCTTATCTAGAGATGTATTTTTAAAAAGTCACTAATTAATATCTTACGCCAATGATACCTTAATCTCAATTGACTATAGATACCATTTCTACTTTTGTGCCTGCCCATGATCATGGTGGACCTTCCTATAATCGTGATGAACCTTCTTAAGATCATAACAGAAGTTTGTGAAAATGGCCACAATTATAGGGACTTTGCCACGATTGTGACAGAACCAAATAATCTTAGCAACAATCGTGGGGACTATGCCACGATCATACCTTCCTTCCTTTCTCCTTGAATTCATCACATAGTAACATCATTTACACTCTCAATTTATCCCTAATTGATCATTATAAATGCTTTCATACGTTACTTTGAGTCATCTTAGAATTTTAACTATGGAAACTATAACTAAAATGTATTCAATATGTCATAGATCACTTCCTATACCATCTCCAAACATATAATAGATAGATACTTAATAATATCACTTGTCAAGGTAATCACATTATCAGATATACACTCACAATAACAAATCAACTTAACCGTAAGGACTTTTATATATCTCGTTATTACTTATTTCTTCTCTCAGCTATCACTTATTTCATCTTACACATGTACATTTTCAATCAATTCAAAATTATAGATCGTAACCATCATAAAATTTTGATCACAAATCCACTTACATATTCTTATATTAAATCATAAATCTTATCACATCAATCAAATAACCATTTCAATTCCAAGCTCAACTGCTTAATGTCATACTAAATTTTGTTTTCTTTCAACTTGGCTTGTGCATATAAAATCTTGTGATTTCTATCTATGTGTTTATTTCCCTCAGTTAATCTTAGAAAATATTTTCACGTCCATATCAATTTAACGATATATATAACCACAGGACAATATTGATATCTTATTTGATGATACATCAACCAATACAAATGCACAAAATCTTTGTTTATCATGTCGAACCATATAGTATTTCTTATTTCTAGATATTCACATACCCTTACTTTCTTGCATTCTGATAGATCATCATCCTTCTTATTTCTTCTAACAACTCAAACTCTTAACGAATGTTTATGCATGTGACTTATGTAAATGCAACTCAAATTGGAGATCAGTTTCCACTGTATGCTATGACATGTCTAAAATGTATGTACCTTGACACATAATTTGAAAAATGTCTATGTAAGATACTAAACCTGGGCTTTGATACCAATTTGTAGCACCATACTCTCATAAGGCATATTACCAAACATACCGAGGGTATTCGAGAACAACTCTACAAGTGTGTCACTCTAGGATAGTTAGTCAACTTATTGTAAATTTTTTTCTAGTATTATATGATGACATACTATCCAAACTCTAATTCATTCTTACTCAAACTTTAATTCATTCTTACTTAATACATATTGCTTATCTTTTTTGAATCACATTAGAATTCATAGGGTTACTTTCATTCTTATAACATCTCTAAATTTCTAGAATTTTTCTTATTAATATCAATCAACCATGCTGAAGTTATAACCTCAATTATTACCCAAAACATATTAAATATTCATCATCAAACTAAGTTCATTTCAAGCTTCATTCAAGGCTAAATGTGCCATAGGAAAGTACCTTACCAATTGATGTTTCAATCATCATTTAAAAGAAGTGTAATTCATGTAAATGCCATTCCCATGATCTTGCATGACTTCTCACGATCGTGGGTTACACCAATAGAAACTTTCTAGTACTTTAAACACTTCCTACGATCATGGACGCATTCCCACGATCGTGCGTTATCAAAATCTGAAATTTTCATCTATAATCTTCCTTGTTTTCCATACTTCCAAGTCCTATAAGTTACATCTAACATATCTTATGCTTAGTTCATCCTTTCTAGCTTAATTCCTCATCATTTTCATCTCCATGTTAAATAAAAAACACTCATCAAATACATCGTACATTATTGTTCATCAATCATACAAAATAGAACATTAATGTATACATACATTCATTAATGTTTTAGCTCACTTTCAACTTTATTATTAACTTCACCTTATCTCTAAACGATCATCTTATTTCTTCTCTTTTAAAGACACTACACCTGCCTTTTATTTAACTTCAAAATTCCATCTATTTTGTCATATGACAACTTATAACTCACATTTCTCATCAAAGTATCATCATATTTCAACAAATTTATCATCATCATTTCATCTCAAATTATCATCACATATGTTATATTAAAACCACCCATAAAGATTAATAACATATCCTTTTGTTTTATCTCCAAAGTTTCTTCAAAATTTTGTAACTTTAGGTTCTTCTATGCATAGATGATCATCATCATGGAGGGTGGAGTAGGTTAGGTTTTATGGTAACAAGATGATGAAGTCAATGAAAATGGAAGTAGCAAGTGGTGGATGAGAACAAGGCTCAACATGGTGAGAGTTGAAGACGTCGTAAATAAAGGAGAAGAAATGAAGACGATGAAGAATGAAATTAAAAGAGAAAGCATCAAATGAAGATGAAAGACAAAATAAGATGGTCTTTCATTAAGTGAAATACTCATAGGTGAGATTTGTGGCAAGTGGCATGACACTTTGCCACTTGCCACATGTCTAATTCTTATGGCTTCAGTTGGACCCTTTTTAATAACTAGTCCATTTATCTCAAATTTCTAATCTAATTGTCTCCCAATTTTCTATGACACTTGTCATTAAATTGTAATGCCACATATCAATTATTTCTATTTCCATATGTTAACTATTTCTACTACCATTTATTAATTATCTTGCCACTTGACATTTTTCCTAATCCAAAAATACTTATAAATATTAGTAATTTCCTAAACTTTCACCAAAAATTCTAAATCAATATTTATACTGACCAAATCAATTTTCAAGACAAAACTTCACTATTCACATTAGAATCATTTATAACCCAGGATATGACAAATGAGTGCATAAACAGTCATTGTAATGTGTATAAAAATCAATTCGTGTCTGTGTGTATGCTACTGTTATGCATGAGTATACAATGATCCTTATAATTTCTTAGTACTGTTTTCCTGTATAGAAATCTAGGGTGAGAATATGGGAATACGGGATATTACAATTCGTTTGGTTCTTTGATTGTATCTCTCAATGAATTGAGCTTACTAAACATGGAATAAGTTTCTTCTCTTACTTATGAGGTTCTCACCCCATCAGTTGATTAAAGTGAAATAGAAAGGGTTATCTTTGCTCTGGATGGTTCAAAAGCACTTGGACCTATTGCCTTTAATAGCCATTTCTTCAAAAAATCAGGGCTTATCATAGGATCTTTTATGAAACAGATAGTTTGGGAATTCTTTACTAATGGGATCCTCATTAAGGACATTTATCATACATTTTTATACTTGCTCACTAAAAGTCTCAACCCCTCTACATTTCGAGACTTTTGACCTATCGCATGCACTAACTTCCTCTATAAGATCATCTCTAAGATACTCACCATAAGATTGAAGAGGGTCTTATCTCCCTTGATTAGTGACAACCAAAGAGCTTTTATTTAGGATTGCTATATAAATGATAATATACTTATGGTCCAAGAAGTTCTTAAGTGATACTCTCGCTCCAATCATGATCCCAACTGTACAATGAAAATTGATTTTCATAAAGCATTCGACAACATCAGCTGGGATTTTATATGGATTGTGTTCTAAGCTTTTTGTTTCCCTACTAAGTTCATCACTTGGTTAAAGGAATGCATCACTTCTACTTCCTTCCTAGTGCTTATTAATGGAAGACATACCAAGTTTCTTAAGGCAACTAAGGGGCTCTGTCAGGGGGATCCTTTATCCCCCTTCATTGCTCAAGTGGGCAAGTTTTACAATTTCTTATCCCTTAATATACCACAAGTGCATGGGTCATGAGTGTAGTGCATAAGGTGTCAATCCCTTGAAGAGTTGGTGAACTAATCGATTCTAAGTTATTTAAGATCTAAAAGGACAGTTAAAATGAAAAGAAAAAAAACTAAAAAATTAAACAATCAAAATGTATTGATTGAAAATGAATTCATAAAAATAACACAAGAAATCAAAATTGAGCATCGCCAAATGAAAATTGGAATTAAAATAAGGAAGATTAACAAATTATGAGAAAGGGGATTTATCCTATTATTAAAGCTAATGTAGTCACTTTTAGGTTAATGTGGTATCGATCTAAAACTTTTCAAGGGTGGATTACTCTCTCTCAAGTTAAACCCTAAATTATAAACCCTAATTGAATTATAGAATTTGTAATCTCTCAATTAACAAAAAACCCACACATCCAATTTGTAGCATCCCACTTCCATCTGACAAGTGCCCATATGCCTTTTGACATTAGAGCATTTTCCTGATGGAAGTAGTGCATTAGAGCAATCACTTTCACTTATTATGGCATCATAATTAAAACATAAGTACCCAATGGCTAAAATTCAATTCCTTATTTTCATTTCATAAAACAGAAAATATAAATACAATATCAAAAAGAAATTAGAGTTTACAACTCTGTTTACAAAATATGCCATATGAATGAGGAACTAAAAAACTCTATCACTTTAGTCTTAGCTGAATGACCTTTGAGCCATTTCTTCTATCCAAAACATAAGAACTAATCTTCCTCTAGAGCGGCTTAGCAACCAAGTCACCTCTCTCGTACCTGAAAATTAACGTTGTAATTTTGGTGAGTTTTACAAACTCAATGAGCAAGCCATCCTCGATGGTTCACTCATATCATATAACAATTCATATACATTTCATATAATGACATAATTCACATCACTTCATTAGTTAACATGATCAATCAAAGACAATTTTGTTCATTTATTTCACATTTCACATTTAGGACAATTCATACACTTAATTTGATCATTCATATAATACATATCAAGTTGTAGTTGTAATGCTCATGAGACTCACTTTTAATTACTACTTTGTTGTGACCGAGTTCCTTTTACACTGTCCTGTATCCATTGTGGATATCAGGCTTATGAATAACAATCCCGTATCTACTAGCGATACTGAGCTCATTATATATAGTGAGCCAGAGGCTCTTACCACATTCTGAACTTCAAGCTCTTTTTCACTGATGACTTCAATGACAGCTACCTTTATCTTACCATACATTCATGTAATGAAATACATCATATTTATTCAATCAATCACTTATGTTTGATCATTCACATTCACATTTTTCTTTAGACCAAAGTCTAGTATTCAATAATAATGTTGAGTACACTTATTTCTGACAAATTCATATACAATGAGCACTTCTAATATGTTTTTTTATTATCAAATGTCTCGGCCATTTAATGTCTGAAATTAACGCATTCACATCATATGACAATTTAATACAAAATTTTAAACAATCAATTAATCAGTGTGAGACGATCTAGGTTACTCACAGTATGCTCCAAATAGCTATTACCTTGATGTACTAGCAACGTCTGGATGTTGTCGCTCTAATTGCTCTTCTATTTTGTGCAACACATACACATTTACACATTACTTAGTTGTGTAATCACATTAATACTCATTGATACACATATGTTTATGTGTTATGAACAACACATGCACAATGACAATCTCAAGTATATTTCCTTAATTCACTTCTTAGAATCATTCAACATCATCTTTCAATCATTCTTTAATAACTAATACACATTACTCACTTTAATCACCTAATTCAAGATGTCATTCAAGCCTAAATACATCATAGAAAAGTACCTTCACATTAGTTGGTTTAAACATCGCTCAAAAGATAACCTTCTTACTCCATGTGTGTGCCTACGATTGTGGTGTCCCTCCCATGATCATGGCAGAAACTCGTGGGACTAGCCATGATTATGGGGATTTTGCCACAATCTTCATAGAACCATGTTTTTTCCAGGATATGATCATAGGTAGAGGCCTACGATCATGCCCCACATTTTCTTCCTCCATTCTCACAAATTTAGCTTATAAATACTAACATCGATTTCACACCAAATGTTACAGTGTTCACATTCCTTTATGTAATTTCATTATATACTAAATCAAATACTAAATTAGTTGCATTAAAATCCACAAAACTCTACTCATTTGATCTCACAAATTTATCTTATATATATTAACATCAATTTCACACCAAATGTTCCAGTATTCACATTCCTTTATATAACTTCATTACATACTAAATAAACTAATAAATTAGTTGCATTAAAATTCACAAATCTCTACTCATTTGATTCATCATCATTCACTCAATCTGATTCATTCATGAAATCGTATCATACAAGCATTTCTAACTTTTCCATACTATATTCAAGACATCCCATGCAAGGTTAATCATTTCTACTTCATTCCTCTTTTTATTCTCTCCTCATTCCTAACTTAATATCAGGCATAAATCAATTTGTAACTTAAGGTTCATCAATCATACACAAAAATAGAACATATCATTCTCCATTGCACTAAATTCTCACTCCATCTCATTTCAAGAGCATTATTAAACACCTTTCTTAAACATAAACTTCCCCTTTCATTAAACCCTTAATTCACAACTTAATTTGTAACACCCATATACCCCCTGGGAGGATATGCAGATGCTACACAAAACAAAACCGAAGTAATTCAATGCATACTAAAACACTTCTAGAAACTCAATAAGCATACATTTCATTCATTATTAGTTGGGTCATATTCAGAAGATAACATACACGTGATACTTATTACATATAAGCCTTAGATCCAAATCCAAACTGTATTAAGGATTTCACGAACCATTAAAGAAAATACAAAATACATCATATCTCATTGCATTGAAGAACAACTCAAAACAAACTGAACATTCCTAAAATAAAACACAATCTTCTTGGCCACTGTAGTTGTTTTTGTCCTAGTCTCAAGTCTTCTTATTAGAACCTACATGGGGTAAAACCACTGTGCTAAACATATAGCTTAGTGGGGAATAACTAAACAATATATAAGCTGACAACTATCTCTAATAGTCGACCAGCATATTCATGTGCTAGATCTTGACAAATCTCATAAAAAACTTTAATTATTTAAATTACTAAACATTCCATTATCATTTGCATCAAAACATAATAGCACATATCATAACATAATATGCTTACGTCAAACTTATAAATATCCGAACAGAATATCAGAATCACAAAATAAAACATTAAAGTATGTGAACAAATCTTGCTTATATCAGAACAACATTTAGCTATATCAGAATTGAAGATAGCTTATATCAAAATTGAACATTTATCAGAACACAAAACCAGTTAGCCTACGAATCTTTTTACAGAAGTGGGTAATAGGACCAAAACAAGAGATACCTATTGGTATCACAGAATAGGTGAGATTTATGTCTCAGACATCAAAGTGTCATTATTAGGAGACATCGAAGTGTCGACACCTTAAAAGTGTCCAAGAGTAGCTATAAACCCTTCTAGGCATACATATTTACGCACAACTAAGACTTGACAATTTTAAAACAATCTATTTTATATTTCACAATTACATGCAAAAGATGATATGTCTTTGTTCTACTTTCCTTAAATTGAACATACACGTATGCACATCCAACTAATCATACCTTGTAAACATAAACATTTTTAATAATGTACCATTAAAGGTATGATGTATTTCTCATTCCTTATCATGACAAAAAGTTCCAATTTGTAAACAATCATAGTCAATTTGCATCATATAAACCTTTCGAAACATATTGGTATTTATAAGAACACATTCATCTTTAAACACATCATTCCTTTCAACATTAGACACATTATTAATTAACCTCACATTCTTTAAGTAATTATTTCCATTAATAAACCATAACTCAATTATCTTTTACTCCATTAATCTAACATCATCTAGGTTCATTTTTAATCTTAATTAAGTTTAATTAAACCATTGTTAAAAATCCATAACGTTATGTATGTCAACAGTTGAACAAAACCAAGTTTTTCAGCTTCCTAACCCTTTTCTAGATTTTTGGGCAATAAATTGTTTTAAAAATTTCTTCCTCTATGTATTAAGTTTCTATAGAAATAAAAGTAATGAAATTTGGCTCAGTATTTCTAGATTTATACTCAAAACATTACAGACAGTTCTCAAACAGGGACAATAACAAGTATTCAACGTCAAGCTGAATTTCGAACCCTTAGAGACAAAAATAAAATTAGATTCCTTTATGAACATTGTAGAAATATGTATGTAGTGTCTTTTGAAATAAAAATAACCTCATTGGGATATCTACAGGTCTAGTTATGGCTAAAATACTAAAGTCTATTCAGTGGAACCACTACAATTGTCATACACCTTCAACACCCCTTCACCATAGTTCATCAATTCCACTTCAATTCCTCCTTATTCATGCCTCAATTCCATATCAATTTCATGTCCAGAAGTAATGAAAAAAACATTCATTAACTAACTTACAAATCAATCTCTTCCATACTTCAAAACCAATTCAGAAGTTATCACACAAATATCAAGTTTCTAGCATTCATTTCTCATTATCATAAAATATATTCCATGCCAATTCAATTATCGTACAACTTGTATTAATACAAGCTATAAAGTTTAGAATTCTCTTACCTCTTTAACTTCAAATTCAACTTCAAAGATCCAGTTATTCCAGCCATTCCAAGAAACCAATACAAGTCTAAAATCAAGGTGCGAATCTTAGCAACAAGAAGACAAGATAGAAGATAACATAATTTACTTTCTTAATACAATATTTCGCTAAGAATTTGGATTAATAATGCACGAATTTTTAGCAAACCTTTAGAGCCGAAGGAGAGGGATAGTTTTAGTGGAAAGGTTTTGTTGATGGTAAAACCTATTTACTCGTTTTACGCGCAAAAATTGTAAGTGATCGGGTCATAACTTGTAGCTTAAAAGAGCGAATATCGATCCCACAGGGATTGCTGCCCAGACACCATTTAATTTAGATAAAACTTTACTTAAGAAATGAAATTGTTTAATATAAATAATCTGGAAAATTAGATTAAAATAAAAGACTAACATAATGCAATAGACAATACCAATGTGCAAAACAATCTTAATTCTAGAATCTAAACATTAGAGATTGCTTTTTTCCCTATTTTATCTCCCTCCTATTTTATTGATTGAATTGTGTATTACTCTAGATTTCTTAATGTATTAATTACCCTCTCTCAAGGTGTAATTAATTGTCCTAGATTGAATTAAAGGGAATCAATTGGATGATCTCTCAACCTACCTAATCACTTGACTTATTCAACTAGTTATTAAACTATCTTATGGGTAATCAATTGTTTAGTCGAGATCTCTCTTCGAACTATTCAATTAACATGATGATTGTAAGTCTATAGGTCACCAACTCTCGTTGTACAATCCTACACAAATTTATCTTAGTCACTCTCTCGATTTGTTGCAAGATAACACATAAAATCACCAATCATCAAAGACAAATTCATTCAATTCAATAAAATAGGAGTTTTAACAAAATAGTTCAAAAGCAATCCTTAAAACTAAATCAGCCTAACATGGTCTCCATAGCATCATCAACATTCAAATAAACCATTTTACAAAGAATAAAAGAAGTATAATGGGCAGAAAATTGAATAAAAGAACTTCCTCTCTTCTTTTCCAAAATCTGGAAATTTTAGCATTAATATGCTATTTTACCCAATCTTAATGATGATCCTTGACTTCAATCCTTCCTCAAGGCTCCAAACATGTATTCTTTACTCAAGGATGGCATTTCTACAGAAGGGTTTCATCCCCCCTTGAAGATGGAAGTTTAATTATCCTTAAATAGTACAAAAACTCTAAGTTTAATGAAGCCCCACGTACTGTTTCGAATTATGATTCCCACGATCATAGGAATTGGCCACATAACACTTCTTCTTTTCTTTTCCTCTTTGATTTCTGGCTCAATCTCTAAGTTGCTCCATCTTCCTTCCTACCTAAAAATAGTCAATTTTTACCCTAAATTAACATCAAACATCTTAGAGTAGCACTCTAAAAGCAATCACCTTTAACACTTTTATACAAACTTTATTTTGATTAATAAAGCAAATAGGCATTTTTTCATTGATATTGATCTTAAATCAAATTAATGAAATCCATGATACAAAACATAGCATAAAGGAAATCATGATAATGAAATTCCTATCATGTACAATTATGTTAGTATCTAAATCATCCCTAGTCATAGGATTAATAAGATATGGCATTATTAATCCAGAAAGACTAGCACATATTATATTCCTTGATTTGTAATGGATCTCATAAACTGTAAGCATGAGATGTCTAGAGTTAATATGTAGATGCTTACTAAGGGTAGTAAGTACATCGGAT
>JANQBM010026215.1:0-11220 GCA_025594535.1 Erythroxylum domingense | reverse complement strand
CAATAAATTCTTATGTGCACATATCACTGTTCACAAATGCATGAGCATGAGATGTGTTGATTTACCACACTTGGACCTGTTTCTCTGGTCCGACCCGTTCTCTGGAAACGGGATGTTACATGGATGATAAATTTTCTTTAGTTACATTGTCTAGTCTCATATTCATATAGACAAAAGGTTTGATTTTATGCTTTGAGCAGGATGTTTCTTTAAATCAGATAAAAAAAAGTTCAGAATGATTGCAGCTTTTGTTTGGATTCTTGATGGTATATGGATGGAACTCTTATCACTACAAATTTATGCTTAGCAAGTGTTGTATTGAATTTTGTTTGATTTTACTTGTTTTCATATGCTGAAATTGGTTGGGATTTAATTCAAATTTGATATGAATTGAGTGAATTCGATGTGGATGTTGCATGAATCTTAATTAGATTAATTTGTGAATGTAGTATGAAATTAAACAGGAAGACTTGTGTATGAAAATAGTCATTATACGATTGAAAATTTTAACCTTGTCACGGTTGTGCAAGTTAAGTCACAATGATTCATTGTGACTTAACTTGCAATTGCACAGTCATACAAGTTAAGTCACGACCATGACATGTACTTACACAGTCGTGTAAATTAAGTCACGTGTAACATCTCGTTTTTTATACTAAGGGTTAGAACCCTAGATTTTTGTACATGAGAAATAGTAATGAGAGATTAGAAAAATGCATTTCATACTCATGCATAATATTAGTATACACACACTTGAATTTGATTGCTTTGCACACATTTCAATTACTGTACATCCACTCATTTGACATTTTCTGGGTATAACTGATATTTAATGTGATTATAATGTGAATTGTGGATTATGTGTCTTAAAAATTGATTTGGTGTAATTTATTAGTGATTTAGAATTTTTGGTGATATTTGAGAATTTTCTAAAACTTAAGAGTATTTTTCGATTTAGAAAAATTTCAAGTGACAGTACAATTGATGAGTAGTAGCAGAAATAAGTGTCAGATGGCAGTGAAAATTTGTATAAATGACATTTGAATTTAGTGACATATGTCATTGAAATTTGGAGGCAATTGGAGTAGAAATTGGAGTTGACTGGACTAGTTAAATGAGAAAACCAATTTTGAACATATAAGAACCATGTCCTTATCCCACGATTCTTTAACCTTGAAAGACCATTTATTTGTTTTGTTCTTTGCTTTTGCTTCTTATTTTCGTGACTCTCTTCTTCTCCATCTCTTCTCTTCTATCTTTCTTAGTCACCCAACCATCATCAATGTACACCTTGCTCTCTCCCTCCATTTGTTACCATCATCTTGCACCCTCTGTCATTTCCTCACAAGATAACCCAACCTCCCACCTTGAAATGGTGATGTACGTGGGTTATCAACAAAGCTAGGGTTGGTGTGCTTTTGAAGGATTTGGAGCTAAATCAAGTAAGTCAAGCTTTAATCTTCATGGGTAGTGTTAAATAGAACATGTATGATGAGAAATTTGATGATTGATCATAGGTTTTCACATTTGTGTTTTAATGTGGGTGTAGTGTATTAATGAAGATATCATGCTCTAAATGGTAGTGAAATAATGTTATTCATGGAATGAGAAGAAGTAGGATGATAGTTTGAGACAAAGTAGGATAATGAAGTTAAATATGTGCTGGAATACACTAGATGGAGTACTATTACTAAACATGCATCTGTGTTTTGGACATATCTTGATCTGTAGGTATCCAAATGGGACGATTTTTGATGTATATTAAACTAGAGATATAATGATAGAATTTTTATGAAGGAAGTGAATTTGAAAGTTGTCCTTAAGGGTCTTGAAACTTGGCTTGAAGTTGAGAATGGTGTTCTGTCGAGGTATAAGAATAGTCTGTAATATTTTGATTATAACTTGCACGATACTCATCTAAAATGCATGAATTTGATCGCATTAGAAACATAAGACATATAGGAATATTTTATTAGAAGAAAGTGTTGCCTAAAAACCTCTTTGTCTAGGTCAAAATATTCATACAAAACTGACCTAAAAAATTTTCATGAGAAAAACTGGAAAACTGCAGGAATACTGGGAAATTTGCTTCTATCACGACCACGATCGTGGGCAGTGATTTTTTATGGAAATATATTGATTATGCAATGGTTGAACCAATTAAGGATGAGGTATATATCTATGATGCTTTTAGACTTAATTGGGGCTTAAAGGAACATAATTTTGATGTTTGAAAAGGTTGGTTAAATGTGAGATAACTTCTGATTGTCTTGATGTTATACCTTTAAGGAAAAGGATGTTTAAAGGTAATGCATCTAAATGTGAAATGTTTAGAGTGTTAAATGAGGACATAATTTAGTGGATAAATTGCTTGATGCTATGAATGTGATGTTATGGATTTCATAAATGAGAATGTGTAATTGAAGATGCCTAAACAATTAAATAGAGTTTGATAAGGGGATGTAATCAATTGGTATATGAATTAGTATGTAATGTTGTTGTATTAGAGGTAGTGAATTATGGGAAAATTGGTTTAAACTTGGTATTATAATATGTATTGAATTCGGTGGATGAAGGAAGAAAAATGCAGGGCACGATCATGGCCTGATAAAATAAGGTTCTGTCACGATCGTGGTAGGGACCCCATGATTATGGCCTGGCCAGAAATTGTTTCTGTCATGATCGTGGTAGGGACACCACGATCGTGGGCAAACTTATAGAGGTAAAGAGTTGTCCTTTGGTTGTTATATGAACAAATCAATACTAGGGTGTTTCCATATGATGTAACTAAGTTTAAATGAGATCTTGAATGACCCTATTTGATGAGAAACGAGGTGATTGAAGTAAGTAAAGTGTATTAGATATTAAAGAATGATTGAAAGATGTTAATTGATTATAAGATGTGAATAAAGGAAATATACTAAGGATTGTCAATATGAGCATGCATTATATACCTTACACATACACATATGTGTATAATGAAATGTTTATGTGATAGTGCAATTAATAATGTGTGTGCACTATGTGTGTTGTATGAAATTGATATACAGGATTCAATATTTGCATCCAGAAGTTTCCAGATCATGGAAGTAAACGCTAATCTGGAGCGTACTGTGAGTCAACCTAAATGGTCTCATTTTTATTGTTTGTTTTGTTTTAAATTTTTGTATTGAACTACTACTAAATGTGAATGTGATTGATACGATTTCAGACATTAATAGTCCGAGGAGCTTGATAAATGTGTGAACATAGGAAGTGCTTATTATATGTGAATTAGACTGAAATAAGTGATTCTTAACATTATTGTTGAATGCTGGACATCGATCCGATGAATATATGTGAATTTGAATGTGGAATATTGAGCATTAGTGATTGTTTGAAAATATATGAATATAGTACATTCCATTACATGAATGCATGAAAGGTAAAGGCTGTTGTGACTAGAGTAGTCACTGAAAAAGAGCTTAAAGCTCAGAAATTGAAAAAGAGATTAAAGCTCAGAATGTGGTAAGAGCCTCTGACTCACTTTGAAAAATGAGCCATGTATCTTCAACGGATAAGGGACAGTTAATAATGAGCCCGGTATCCATAATAGATACGGGACAGTTATAGGCACTCGGTCACAACAATAACAATTAAAAGTGAGTCTTATGTACATTGCATATATAATTGATTTGTATGTCTAAATGATTGAAATGCACCGTTTAAATGCTTTCTAATTGTGAAATATGAAGTATATGCGATTCAACATAATGATCAGTAAAATGATGTGAATTATGTGATTACATAAATTGATGTGTTATATGTTTGAGTGCGTCATCGAGGATAGTCCACTCACTGAGTTCGCAAAACTCAACCCAATATTTGCAACATTTTTTAGGCTTAGAGAAGATCTCCGGTTAAATAAATTGGAGTCTAGCCACTGCATTCGAGTAAGAGATAGAGGTTGGGATCAATTGGCATCTGCATATGTTTTCTATAAAATTTGTATTAAATATTGTATTCCGCAAGCTTTGTGTTTGTAATAACAGTTATATTTAAAGAAATTTTGTATTTTGTAATGGGCCCAAAATATTATTGAAATTCTAACAATTTGTTTAAAGTTTAATCAAGTATGAGTTTGTGATAACTGAAAGTGTTTTGATAAAAATAAAATGATCAAATTGAGAATCATTTTGTTCTCGATATGTGTATAATTGATATGGGCCTTGACTGAACATGTTATTCTTTTTTATTTGTTTAAAATGTATTTGTTGCATGTGATAAAAAAATTTGTACTGAGTTTGACTGACCGTTCTAGTGCTCCACCTTCGTAGGGTGTGTTCTCGAATACCAACGGTATCTTCAGGAATATACCCTATAGGAGTGGGGTGCTACAGAGTTGGTATCAGAGCCCAGATTTAGTATCTTACATGGGCAATTTTCAAATTATGTATCAAGTTACATGCATTTTAGACGTGTCATAACAGGTAGTAGCAACTGATCCCTAGTCTGAGTCGCATTTACATGAGTCACACATTAACGAATATATACTCATTAAAAGATGAGTTGTTAGAAGCAATGAGAAGGATGATGATTTGTCAAATGTGAGAAAATGAAAGTTTATGGATAATTAGAAGTGAGAAATGGTATCTGATTCGATATGATAGATAAAGATTCACTACATGTCTATGTATGGTTGTATCATTGAACACGATATCAATATTGTGCTATGATGGGATACACTTGAATGTTATATAGATGTGAATATATTATCAAGGATTGATTGAGGAAAATACAGATATGATAGAAATGATAAGATTTTAGAGTGTATAAGAACAGTTGAATGAAAACAAAACTTTCTATGATTTCGAGTGGTTGAACGTGGACTTGTAATGGTCATTTGATTAATGTAATAAGAGTTAAGGTCATTTGATTAATGTAATAAGAGTTAAAGTTTGACATAAGAATATGTCATTGGATTTAAGATCATAACTTTATGATGGTTATACCCCTATAATTTTGAATTGATTGAGAACGTATATATGTAAGATGAAATAAATGATAATTGGAAGATAAGACGAATGATAGCGATATGTATAGAAGTTTTTAAGGTTAAGTTGACTCGTTATTATAAGTGCATATCTGATAATGTGGTTACATTGTTGAATAATGTTATTGAGCACATATGTAATATTTACTTGGAGATGATATAAGAGGTGGCCTATGATTTATTTAATGCTCTTAAGTCTTAGTTCCCATAATTAAACTTATGAGATGAATAAGAGTGGCATATGAAAGCGTTTATAGTGATTAATTGAGGATAGGTTGAAAGTATAAATGATGTTACTATGTGTGATGGATTCGAGGAAAAAGAAGAAGGGCACGATCATGGCATAGTCCCCACGATCATGGCCAGATTCACGAGCTTCTGCCATGATAGTGGGAAGGTACACCATGATCAGGGACAGGCGCAAAAGGAGAAGTATTGTCCAAAATCAATTGAGATTAAGGTATCCTTGGCATAAGTTATTAATTGGTGAATTGTCAGAAATACATCTCTAGATAAGATGTGATGATCTTAATGATAAGTACCAAAGTATAAGAGTAAGTGGATATGTTTATTGCTTCACTGAGCTTTATTATAAAGAGTATTCTAACCATGTAAAGTGTGATAGAAATTGATTTTTATTGAGATGTTATGAATAGTTAAAATCGATCTCATTGAGGCAATAAGAATGACTAGAAAGCCATGATGAATATAGTTGATTAATAAAGATTACGTGAACAATATAGATGATCATAGCAAGAAATCTTCTTTTGAAGAAGAATTTCACCAAATTAGGTTAAGTAGATCAGATGGTTTATTTATAAGAATAAACGATGATAGGACAAATCAGAAGTGAATAGTGGAGTCCCGTTTCTAACTGAGACTCAGGCATCAGAAGTCGAATATGCGACTGAAAGTGCATGCATTTTATTTGATGCAAAGTATCCAACTACGCGATTGGATTCTTAAATTTGAGGTAACACTATTGCTAATGTGAGGAGAACCTAGGTCCACACTATATTCTATGCAAATATGTTATGGAAATACAAATTAGATTTGATGAATGTGTTACAAACTTAAAAAGTTAAGATTTTAAATATATTGAAATGTGTGAATGATACAACACTTGAATAAGTCAATGAGAAATTAGGGGAAATTGAATGAATGGAGAAAATCACTCGAGAAAGAAAGTCAATTTGGAGACCGAGAAAAACATGAGAGATCATTACCCCAATTGAGGAATTAGTTACTTAAGGATTTTGAGAACCAGATATGGGTGCATTGAGTCTTGGTGATATCTATTTGGGTTGATAAATGTCCCCGTCAATATTCTGATATAATGAATAAAGTGTTCCAACTTTGCTTGGATCCATTAGTGATTGTGATCAATGATGATATTTAGAGTATATTCGGAAGGTTGAGAAAAACAATTTGAACATTTGAGGTTAGCCTTACTTATCATGAGGGAGAAACAATTATATGCTAAGTTCAGTGAGAATGAATCTTAGCCTTTGACAAAATTTCTGAGGAAAAAGTGTTGATCATATGGACTGATGAATGTAGAAAGAATTTTGAGAAATTATAATACCGATGTTAATTATATTGTTTGGATTTGGAGATTATGTAGTATATAACGATGTTTCGCACCAGAGTTTAAGATGCAATATGTTACAGCATAATAAAGTGATTTTGTATGCAGAGATAATTAAAGACTCATAAGTTGATTATTTGATACATGATTTGGAATTTGCTGCAATAGTAATTGCTTTGGGAGCTTGGAGACATTATGATAGACAAACGAGTATTTCCCAGTAAAGCTAGTGTGGTAATTTGATGCATTGAAAAGAAAATTCAATAGCAGTGTAGCATAAATTCAAATTGAGCCTTGTATCCCCAACGGATAAGGGACAATTAATAATGAGCTGGTATCCATAATATGTAAGGGACAGTTATAGGCACTTGGTCTCAACGATAACAATTAAAAGTGAGTCTCATGTACATTGGATATATAATTGATTTGTATATTTAAATGATTGAAATGCACCGTTTGAATGATTTTTTAATGTGAAATATAAATGTATATGCGATTCAACATGATGATCAATAAAATGGTGTGAATTACGTGATTACATGAATTGATGTGTTATGTGTTTGAGTGAGCCATCGAGGATGGTCCACTCACTAAATTCGCAAAACTCATCCCAATATTTGTAACATTTTTCAGGCTTAGAGAAGATCTCTGGTGAAATAAATTGGAGTCTAGCCACTGCATTCGAGTAAAAGATAGAGGTTGGGATCAATTGGCATCTACATATGTTTTCTGTAAAATTTGTACTAAATATTGTATTCCGCAAGCTTTATGTTTGTACTAACAGTTATATTTAAAGACATTTTGTATTTTGTAATAGGCCCAAAAGATTATTGAAATTTCGACAATTTGTTTAAAGTTTAATCAAGTATGAGTTTATAATGACTAAAAGCGTTTTGATAAAAATGAAATGATCAAATTGAGAATCATTTTGTTCTCGGTATGTGTATAATTGATATGGGCCTTGACAGAACATGTTATTCTTTTTGATTTGTTTAAAACGTATTTGTTGCATGTGATAAAAAAATTTGTACTGAGTTTGACTGACCATTCTAGCGCTCCACCCTCGTATCGTGTTCTCGAATACCAACAGTATCTTCTGGAATATACCTTATGAGAGTGGGGTGCTACATCATGACCGTGACTTGACATCTTTCTAAACAAAATTGAATTTGGTTTACAACTCACATAGTCAGTGTTCACTTATTAAATGTGAAGCACTTCATATATAAATTGAAGTTTTTTTCATTAAAATCCATCAAGATCTTTCCAAATTGGGAACAATAAATAGCACTACATAATAAAACTAATATTACACATAGATAAAACAAAAAAAGCTTTAAGGATCATCAATATACATGAAGAAAGATATTGAGAACTACTGATACTTGCAATCTAGCAACACTTTCATCTGCTTCACCTGGCCTTGAGACATCAACTCCCCTATTAGCAATTAAATTTGAAAAAAAGGGTGTGTGATTGCCAGTCATGGGTGAGTCACACCCATGACTCTCCTTACAACCCTTTAAATAAACCCCTTCTCTTAACACCTAACGTGCTTATCTTCAGTTTCCACATCTGATTCGAAGTTCTTCGTCTTCTCCACTCGCAACCACCACGAGCCACCATTCCTTACCCAATTTCCAACCGTAGCCACCACACAGTTGCATGCCCTCACACCCAGCCAGACGTATTGTACTGCCCTCGTACGCATCAACCACCCTTCTCAACTGACTCTCCGCTTTTCACCCCGACCACCATGCACACCTCGATAGCGTACCCGTTGTCAACGCAAACCCATGCACCGCTCTTCATCCTGACCACAATGCACGCGCTCGCATCCTGCTGCACCATACCGCACCGCACAGACACACACCCGTGCTCCCATACTTCGCCAGCGCACAACCGTTCCACCTTTATCGCCGCTCCACTTAACATCGCACTCATGTGCATCATCTCCCTCAACACAATGCACGTTCGTGCGTCCTCCACACCAACGTAGCAGGAGAACACACACTACCTATACCAATGTGGCCAAATATGGGTCCAAGATTGAAACAACCCAGAGTTCCCTCGTCTCCACCACACGAGCCAAATTCAGGTATCATATTCCTCAGCTTTCAAAATAGAGAGCACTAGCAAAGGTACGCCTTTCTTAAGGATCATCAAATTATTCTGAATTGATTTTTTGATTCTCAAGCACTTATTGAATTGGGAATATTTGAACGAGTTATTGCGAAATATAGGTTGGGAATAATTTTCTAAATTTAGGAAAAATTTGTATGTGGAATTGACATTAGAGTTTCTGACCATTTTAGAAGTAGTTCATGAAACTATTGCTAGGCACACTACGGGTAGTCTTAAATTTCGATTAATGAATGCACTTCAAATGATCACTTTAGAAGTGCTGAATGTTATTTTTAGCTTTCTAAATAGTGATTTATATGAATATCTTGAGGATTTTGTCCCTAGCGAGTTTTGGTCCCAAGTGACCAATTCTAGGAAAATGTTTTTCCTCAGTCAGTTTAAATCATCTACCATCGTAGACCCACCCTTTGCTATCTCCATCGATGTTTAACTTTTACACTACTCTTTAGAGGGGATAGCAATGGGGCAGTTTCTAAAATTGAATTATTTATTTTGTAGTGTATGATACATATAAGGCCCTTTAATGTCGCAAGTTGGTTAAGTTTGCATGGCTTAATCTAGCACATGTAAAATAGTAGTTGGGGCATTTGTGACCCGAATTGCTGAACATTTTGGCTTGCTAACCGAGAGAACACCCATGAGGATAGTTTCAGGCAACTCGACTCTCAACTTGCAGTCTTTAGTATCGATGAAGGTTATCAGGCCGCAACATGAAGGTTATCAGGCGGTAAGGCAATCACTACGTTCTTATCCATGATGACATAGGGGAAGCTTTGAGCAATAAGCGAGCTCGAGTTGTGAAAATGGAAGCTGCACAAGAAGATGATGTTCCACCACCCGAAGACATAAGACTTCTCTAACTACTTCCATTGAGTACCAATCACTGCTAAATCAATTGATAGCATTTGAATAACGAACAAATGACAGGCTCCACAAGATTGAGGCTAGCATAGCAAAGATCCAAACCTTTATGGCTAATTTGAATGCTTGCTTCGGACAGCCTCCACCCCCATCTTAGTATCATGTTTCTATCCTTTCCTTTTTTATTGCTTACTATTTTAATTTCTTTTCGTTTTCATCTTTATCCTTGCTTTTGTTCTTTTGCCTCTTAAATCCCTCTTTCATTTTCTTATCACATAGAGGGCAAAGTGATGCTCAAATGTGGGGTGAGTATTAGTTTAAAAAAGGAAAATAAATTATTATTTGTGTGTTATGTGTTTGTTTACCCATTTAGTAGTTAGAGATGCATGATTATTAAATGAACTCAATCTGGATTAGAAATGCATAATATGAGTGAATGAGTATACTTGCATGCTTAGACTAATTGACTTGGATTTCAGTTAAAAGGACAATAACTTGTTGTGATAGATGAATGACACCTTTCATTTGGTAAGATTTTGAGCCTTTTTGAAATATTAAACACCAAATTCAGTGTTCTTTCAGAACACGGTATGGGCATTATGAATTTTTAGTTATGCCTTTCAGACTGACTAATGCTCCAGCTGCTTTCATGGATCTTATGAAAAAAGTTTTTAAAGAATACTTGGATCAGTTTGTGATAGTATTTATCGACGATATTCTGGTGTATTCGAACAATGCAAGTGAGCATGAAGAGCACCTAAGGATTATATTGCAGAGATTGAGGGAGAGAGAGCTTTATGCCAAATTCAGTAAATTTGAATTTTGGTTACATGAAGTGGTCTTCCTTAGTCACATTATTTCTGAAAATGGGGTACATGTAGATCCAAAGAAAGTTGAGGCAGTAGTGCATTGGCATACCCCGACGACTGTGACTGAAGTGAGGAGTTCCCTAGGTTTGGCAGGGTATTATAGGAGATTCGTGGAAGGGTTCTCCATGATTGCTGCTCCGATGAACAAATTACTAAGAAAGAATCAGAAGTTTGTTTGGAGTGATGACTATCAGAAAAGCTTTGAGGAGCTCAAACACCGGTTGACTAGTGCTCCCGTTTTGGCTTTGCCTACAGGAGAGGGAAGCTATACAGTTTATAATGATGCTTCAAGGAAGGGGTTGGGTTGTGTACTGATGCAGGAAGATAAGGTAATAGCATATGCCTCACGGCAGCTAAAGCCTTATGAGTTGAATTATCCAACCCATGACTTGGAATTAGCAGCTGTAATTTTTACCTTGAAGATCTGGAGGCATTATTTGTATGGAGTTCAAACAAAAGTCTTTACTGATCATAAGAGTCTCAAGTATCTCTTGAGTCAGAAGGAGTTGAACTTGAGACAGAGGAGGTAAATCGAATTGCTCAAGGATTATGACTTGTTGATAGAGTACCATCCAGGCAAGGCAAATGTTATAGCAGATGCCTTGAGTAGAAAGTCTTCCATATCCCATGTTCAGACAGTTTATCTGCCGCTATTGGAAGAGATGGCTAAGCTCAGAATCAGCCTGAAGCAGGAGGAACCTGACTGTGTGGTAGCTACTTTTAGA
>JANQBM010026183.1:0-11223 GCA_025594535.1 Erythroxylum domingense | reverse complement strand
TATTAGACAAAAAACAGAAACCATGTTCCTTACAATCATTGGCATGTAATAAACATCCTCCAAATATAACCTATGACCACTTGGAAAATCCAATATAACTACTCCCACTGACTCTGCTGAAACATAGGAGCCATCGGCTATCTTAACTTGAAACTGGCCTTTATGTAGTCGTCTCCTTTGTTGGAACCTCTGCAATGAATTGCAAACATGGTTAGGGGCTCCTGAATCTAATATCCAAGAAATATATAAATCTTCCACATTTCTAGTTCCTAACATACTTAAGTTTTCCATACCTTGTTTGCTTTTGAGGGACTCTAGGTAGACTGGACAATTTCTTTTCTAATGGCCCATCTCATCACAGTGGAAACACTTTCCTTTGATGTTCTCTTTGGCCTTATTTTTCATAGGTTTGACCTTGAAACACTTTTCTTTGTACCGGAGTTTTTTCCTTTGATTTTTCATTTAATAGTTCCATTATCGATATTCAACTACTATAATGATATGAAACTCATCATTCCTTTGAAGTAAAATCCTTTACTTATATGGAGATAAATCGCAACACTATAGCCTAAAACCATAATCAAGCGACCAACTTGGTTATTCAACTGTGAATCAGTTAATTTAGATTATAATAATATACATGTTTCCCATACATCTATATGTATATGTATATTACTTACAAAAGAATCTTGGTACCTTTTGACTAGAAATATAATGCTCACACAAATAAAACCAAACTCTTTTGTTTTATTAATAATAAATATTTTCATTACAAAACTGTAACTGAAGAAGATAAAGTTACATGTAAATACACTTGCTTTCTATGGCACTATATTTATATAACTCCAAAACTTTGAGTTATTAGAAACTTAAGTTGTAGGGGAATAATTGTCTAGACAAAAGTGTTACAGAAATACACCATTTTCCTTGTCATAATGATCAGGTAAAGTAGACCCGAAAGTTGTGTTGACATGAAAGTTGGAATAGTTAATTGGTGTATGAATTTTGACACAATTGGAGTACAATTGATCTTTGCATCGGTTTATTACAGAAGTATACTAGGGCATATGTCATTGAACATGCGTGTTATATGATACATTTATAAAAAAGCACATTCAGTTACATGAACAATGTGGTAACATTAAATTGTATTCGATTGCATATAGAAGAGTAAGTAGGGCAACCGCTTCCAGATATTGCTGAAACTTCAAGGCAATAAGCAAAAAGGGAGCAACTGTGAGTAACCTAAGATGGCCTCACCTTGAATTGTTTTGTTTATTACTTAATTGTATTTGATATTGATTAATATGTACTGAATTTAGGATATGAAATGTCCAAGGAGTTTTGATGCATGATTAAAACATTGGAAGTGCTACTTGTATGTGAATGAGATTGACTACATGGTTTTCAACTTGAATGCTCATGCCAGACCTGGTCCGATGATTATTGTGAATAAGAATATGAATGCAAATGTAATTGATCAAATATGATAACTGAAATTGAGGAATGCATTTCATTCCAATACATGAAATATAAAGGCAGTTGTGACTGATGTTGCTAGTGAAAAAGATCTTAAAACTCAGACATTCGTGATTAGAGCCTAGGCTCAATGTGTACAAAGAGCCCTATATCACCAAAGGATAAAGGACAGTATGAAAGAGCCTAGTATCTATAACGGATGCGGGATAGTGAAAAAGGCATACAATCATAATAATGAAATAAATGAAATCGAGTCTCATAACATTGCATACATATATGATCTAAACAAATTGAATGATTGCAACATTTTGAGACCCTTATGTATGAAATATGTGATAATTTGTCAATGTGTATGTTCTATAAAATTGTTCTAAAATTATGAAATGTTTGAATTTTATTTTTAAAATATAACAAATGTGATCAGGTGTTATGTGATATTATTTGACAAAAATCAAGTTGATTAGAATTACATGATAACATTCTTTATTGTGTGTTGTATGAAACGAGTGAACCATCGAGGATGGTTACTCTGTTGAGTTCGTAAAACTCACTAAAATTACAATCTTAGCAATTTCAAGTTTGAGAAAGCGACGACCTAGCTTTTAAGATTGCATAGAAGTGATTTTGTATAACTTGTGGAAATCAAATATGGCTCAAAATTCGGTCAGCTGGGAATGAAGAAATACTTTGTGTTATCTTTTATGATTCCTTATTTATGTAGCATACTGTGTAGACTTAGCTATTGATGTTCATAGGATGATGTTATATAAACATGGATGTTAAACATAATGCTATAATATAACTTATGGTGTATGATATAAAATGAGGAAATTTTGGATTTTAGAACAATGTGTAATGTATAGCTTAGCTTACGATGCCATGTTTTAAAGTGAAGGTGAAATAGTGAACACACCATTTCTATCGGGCATGTGCACGTATATCCGAAGGGCGTGCATAAATGTGTCAGATGGGAGTGGGGTGTTAAAATTGATGGTATCAGAGTATGGTTTGCATCTATAGGGATGTGTAGAAATGTTAGGTATGAAATGTTGTGAAAATTTCATATGGTAATTGAAATTATTGTGTATTATAGGTTATCCGACGTAGGCAGTCAAAAGGAACACTCAGCTAACCTAAGATCAAAAAGAACCAGTAGAGAGTCATCTGCATCTCGACTTGAGGGAATGCCTCCAAGAATGCCTAAGAGAAGAGAAAGGAGGTATGACAAACTGCAAAAGCATGGGTCTGTGGACTTCTATGGAAGTGCAAGCCCTACAGAGGCCGAGAGATGGCTAGAGAGGATAGAGAGAGTCTTTGATCAGATGGATTGTGAGTCAGATGAGAGGTTTGACTATAAAGTATCTTTATTGCAAGGCCCAGCCTATTAATGGTGGAAAACTATTTCAGGCAGTACCATTAGGCCTTGTAGATTGAGATGGGAGGATTTCTAAGAAATTTCAAAAAGAATTATATGCCCAAGATCTACCTGGACAAAAAGATGAAGGAATTTCTGGATTTAAAGCAGGGCAAGATGTTTGGGGCAGAATACGAGATTCAATTCAATGAGCTAATGGGATATGCTAATACAATGATTTCTACTGAGGAAGACAAGTGTAGTAGATTTGAAGATAGGTTGAATATGGAGATTCGAACAAGGCTAGTTCTTACTAACTTAAGTAGATTCACTGAGTTCAGATTAACCTCGATCTGAATAAAGCAATTATTAAGGGGCAATCAGTCTAAGCAGAGATCAGAGTCTAGACAGAAGAGGCTTAGTGAATTTCTGGGCAGTTTTAGCAGAAAGTTCAGTAAGCGTCAGACTCGAGCTTTCAGACCACCAACTGGATCAAGAAGTCGAGGTTCAGAAAAGAAGGTAGTTCAGTTCAGTCTAGTAATAAAAGAGGTACAGTATTGCGTCAGTTGCCAACTTGTGAGCATTGTGGGAAGAAGCATAGTGCCGAATGTTGAAAGGTAACAGGAGCTTACCTTCAGTGCCGCTCACTTGATCATCAGATCAAGGATTATTTTGTGGTTTTTTTAGCACAGTCTAAAAGGAGAGGAAGTATGGCGACAAAAACTACGGTTCCATAGAGCTGATCTGGTGGATTCGGCCATAGAGGCTATGGTAGGGGCAGAATGATTTCCAGGAGTCCTTCTGTCAGGACTGAGGTGCAGAGCAATCGACCACAACCTGAGGCCCGAGTCTATGCCATGACCAGACAGAGGCTCAGGATTCTTGTCATGTCATTGCAGGTACGCTATTTATTTTTTATTTTGAGGTTTTTACATTGCTAGATCCTAGATCTACGCCTTCTTTTATAGCACCTTATCTAGCATCTAAATTGCATTGTGATAGAGAATTATTGAGATGTGGATTGGAGGTTAGTACACTGATAGGTAGTACCACCATGATAGGAGAGGTTTGCAAGAGGTGTTTGATTGAAATTTATCAGGTAGAATTGGAAGCAGACTTGATTGTGTTACAATTAAAGGAGATAGATGTTATTCTAGCCACGGATTAGCACACTGCGCATAGGGCCATTATGAATTTCTATACTAAGGAGGTAATTTTAAAATCTCCTAATCAACTGAGAGCAATGTTCAGAGGTATTAGCCAAGCAGTACTAGCGAGAATGATCTCATTCATGAGTTCTTTAAGGTTAATGCAAGGAGGATGTGAGGATTATCTAGCCCACATTATTGCTACTAAAGTTGAGCAGAATATAAAGGAAATTCCTGCGGTTAAGGAATTCTTGGATGTGTTTCCTACAGAGTTACCTGGCTTACCTCTAGACCGGGAAACAAAGTTTACAATTGACTTAGTTCCAAGTGCTGCTCCTATATGTATTCCTCTATATAGGATGGAACCTATGGAACTAAAGGAGTTGAAGGCTCAATTGCAAGAATTGCTTGAAAAGGGATTCATTAGACCCAGTGTTTTACCCTAGGGAGTTCCATTCCTATTTGTGAAAAAGAAAGATGACACTTCGAGACTGTGTATTGACTATAAGCAGCTGAATCGAGTTATAGTTAAGAACATGTACCTGTTGCCTAGAATTGATGACTTATTTGATCAGCTGCAAGGAGCTCAGGTATTCACTAAATTGGATTTGAGGTCTGGATATTATCAGTTAAAGATAGCAGAGGCTGATGTACCAAAGAGTGCTTTCAGGAGTAGGTATGGGCATTTGAGTTTTTAGTAATGTTGTTTAGGTTAATTAATTCCCCAACTGCATTTATGAGATTGATGAATAAGGTGTTTAAGCCCTACTTGGATCGCTTTGTGATAGTTTTTATCGATGACATTTTGGTGTATTCAAATAGAAGAGAAGAACATGTTGAACATTTGATAGTGATCTTACAGATTATGAGAGAAAAGCAGTTGTATGTTAAATTCGGTAAATATGAGTTTTGGCTGAATCAAGTGGTGTTTTTGGGTCATATCATAAGTGGGCAAGGCATTCTAATGGATCCAATGAAGATTGAGGCAGTAATGAAATGGGAGGCTCCAAAGAATGTGTTTGAAGTATGGAGTTTCCTCAGATTGGCTGGATATTACCGGAGATTTATAGAGAGAGTTTTCTTTGATCTCAGCCCCTCTGACTAAATTGTCGAGAAAGAATGTAGCATTCAAATGGGATAATGATTGTCAAAAGATCTTTGAGGATTTGAAACATTAGTTGACTATGCATTAGTGATGACTATTCCATTAGGAACTGATGGATATGTAGTATACAGTGATGCTTCGCATCAAGGATTAGGATGTGTATTGATGCAGAATGGCAAGGTGATAGCCTATGCATCGAGGCAACTAAGGTTTCACTAGATGACCTATCTAGTACATGATCTAGAACTTGTTGCAGTTGTCTTTGCTCTAAAGATATGGTGACATTATTTATATGGATAGACATTTAAGATATACACTGATCACAAGAGTTTAAGATATCTACTGAGTCTGAAAGAGCTGAACATGAGACATAGCAGGTAGATAAAGTTATTAAAAGATTATGACTGCATGATTGAGTATCATCTGGGAAAAACGAATATAGTGGCAGATGCTTTGAGTAGGAAGTCACACAATAGTGTAGCTTAGATTTAGTGATCGAGATTACCAAATTTGATTCAGTTGAGAGCTTTAAATGTGGAGTTGAATCTAGAGCATAATGAAGCATTAATAGCTACACTAAAGTTGATACCGATGTTACATGATCGAATTAGAAGAGTTCAGAGTAAAGATCCTGAAATGGTGAAACTGATTGAGAAAGTTAAGATGAATCTCGATTCTGAATTTCAATTGCAAGATAAGACATTGTGGTTAAAACAAACATTATGTGGGTCTAATGTGGATGAATTAAGAAAGCAAATTTTAAAGGAAGCTCATATGGCTGCTTATGCTATGCATCCTGGCACAACCAAGATGTATAATATACTAAAGCAACATTTCTGGTGGCCAGGAATGAAGAAACAAGTAGTGGAATATGTTTCTAAATGTATAACATGCCAGCAAGTTAAAAGCTAAGTATCAGGCTCTAGTTGGGAAGCTACATTCATTGCCCATTCCAAAGTGGAAATGGGAGCGAATCACTATAGATTTTACTATGGGTTTATCTAAGATTCCGAAGCAAAATGATGCTATATGGGTTGTAGTGGACCAATTAACTAAGTCGGCTCAGTTCTTACTAGTGAGAGAGAATAACTCACTATAACATTTATCTCGGAAGTATGTGAATGAAGTGGTTAGACTACATGGGGTTCCAATATCCATCGTATCAGGTAAGGATCCCAAATTTACTTCGAGATTATAGAAGAGTTTGTAGCTAGCTATAGGTGTAAAGTTGAACTTCAGTACTACATTTCATCCTTAAATGGATGAACAGAGTGATAAGACAACCAAGAATGTTGAGGATATGCTCAGGGTATGTGTATTAGAGTTTCAAGGAGCTTGGGATCAGTATATTGCATTGATTGAATTTGCTTACAATAATCACTATCACAGTAGTGTCGAAATGGCACCTTATGAGGCATTGTACGAAAAAGTATGTCCATTGCCTTTATATTGGGATGAAGAAGGTTTGAGAATGATAGAAGGCCCTAAGTTGATACAAGACACTGTGGATAACGTGAAGCTAATCCGAAGTAGCATAAAAGCGGCCCAAGATAGACAAAAGATCTATGTGGATCAGCATCTAGGAGATATGGAATACAATGAAGTAGACAAAGTGTTTCTGATAGTGTCGCCTTGGCATGGCATATTGAGATTTAGCAAAAAGGGCAAGTTGAGCCCTAGGTATATTGGTCCTTATGAAATTCGTGGGAGAGTAGGACCATTGGCCATTCATTAGCCTTACCTACTGAGATATCTCAAATATATGACATATTTTATGTAAGTATGCTATGAAGGCGTAGATCGGATCCAACACATGTACTACTGGCTCAAGAAATTGAAGTTGCCAGTAATTTGAGTTATATTGAAGAGTTAGTTTAGATAATGGGATATCAGACAAAACAACTGAGGAATGAGGAAGTTCCAATGGTAAAAGTTCTATGGAGAAATCTTTCGAGTTAGGAAGGAACTTAGGAAATAGAGGAGCATATAAAAAAGCAATATCCCCTCTTGTTTCATCAATTACGTAAGAATTTTGAAGAAATTTCTTACTTAGGGGAGAATTGTAACATCCTAATATCTCATGTTAAGGGCTCAGACCTCAAAATAGTGTTTACTGAGAAATTAGAAGCGCGTGAACTGCATTTCACGTGTCATATGGCATATTTAAATATGTGAATGCATTGTTATTCATGAAATAATTGTACATGCATTAATTCATGTTTTCTGGGTATAATCAAGTTATAAATGCGATTAAAATGCGAATTGTGGTTTTTATGTGTTGAAAATTGATTTGGAAACTATTAATATTATTTCAAAATTTTTGGTGAAATTTTGGATATTTTGGAAATTTGGGGTATTTTGGGACTAGGAAAAATAGTGAAATAATGGACCAATCATAGTGTGACATATGGCAGCCTTGTATGTTGACACATGGCCCATATGCAAGAGACATATGCTGTCACGTGTGTCTTACTAGAGAAAAAACAAAACAAAACAAAACAAAAGATGAAGCTTTCGATTGTTCATCGAAAGTGTTCGTCACCAAAATTTCCCCTTTGCATCAATCTTCACCAAAATACAATTTTGATTTTTGCATGAGTATTATCCTATGCAAAACAAACATTTCCATCTACCTAGTGTTTGTTTCTGTTTAATCTTCTTGTTTTCTATTCAACCACCGAAGCCTTGTCTTTCATTTTCACTCCTGGAATTCATTGAAGAATCAAGTAAATGGTGGTTTTAGATTTATAGATACTATAACTAATTTTGATGATGTTTTTAATGGTTGAAAATGATTTCATGGATGAATTATGAAAGTTGAGTAGTTTCGGTGTTAATGATGAGTTGATAGTATAGTGTAGTAGAATGTGCAGGAAGTGTAATACCGATTGTGAGTTTAATGAGAAAATTAGTGAAGTGGACCATAGCAGAAAATGTGGTGTAGAACCGTATGGCTATAGGTTCTATTTTGGTTTGTGGATTTTTATTGTTGAAAAAAAATTACAATAGTGAGAGAAAGTTGAAATTGTTGAAATATGTGTATGCATTAGTTTTTAGGTGTTTGAATTTAATATTGAGTTATAAGCAGGTTTAGAGTAAGTTGAATTGAAATGGGAGTTGAAATGAAGAGGTAAATGGGAGAGTATAAATTAAAGATGATGTGGTAAGTGGAAGAAAGGAAGAAGAAGGAAGAGAATCTGTAGTTTCTGGAATTGGAGTGCATGGTCGTGCACTATGGTTGCATGGCCAATAGTGCTTCTCAAACTGCACAACTTAGATTCGTTTGACTATAACTTTGTACAGCGACCTCCAAATGACTTGAAAATTGAACCAATACATTCCTAGGATATTTTTTTTCTCTCTATAAAAATTTAGACCCATCAGAACTGACTTTAAAAAGATTGATTAGATGAAAGAGAGGGAGTTTGCTGGAATATTACGAATTGGAATATTTTCATTGACCATGTTTTGATATTTTTATTATATCTTAATCTATAGATTTCCAAATGAGTTGATTTTTCATTCAAATTAAATTATAGACACATGGTTACAACTTTCTTGAAGAATTAGACTTCTAATTTTGTCTCTAATAATTTCAAAATTTGGTATGAATTTGAGTCTTGACTTAGGATATAGTACTACCGGAGACAGAAATCATATCCTGTTGTTACCGAATAAATTATATTGATGTGCCGAATCAAACAATGGAGTCTTCACAAAAGTTGTATATTATTATCTTGAGTTTCAACTGGTATAAATTTTGTAAGTTTTGCATATATGAATTGAGAGATATGAGTTGTACAACTTGAGAGCATGATCAAATGTACTTAGTCTACAATATTTTAAGCATAACTCATAGAATAATGAACCAAATTGTATGATCTTAGAGTCATGAGAAACTTATGGCATAGGGGAACAATTTTCTAGAAGAAATTTTTACAAAAATACACAATTTTCCTTGTCATAACAATCATGTAAAGTAGACCCAAAAGTTATATTAACATGAAAGTTGGAATAGATAATGTATGAACTTTGACACATTTGGAGAACAATTGATCTTTGCATCAGTTTATTACAGAAGTATACCCGGGCATATGTCATTGAACATGCGTGTTACATAATACATTTTAAAAAATGCACATTTAGTTACATGAACAATATGGTAACATGAAATTGTATTTGATTGCATATAGAAGAGCAAGTAAAGCGACCGCTTCCAGATATTGTCAGAACTTCAAGGCAATAAGCAAAAAAGGAGCAATTGTTAGTAACCTAAGATGGCCTCACCTTGACTTGTTTTATTTATTGCTGAATTAAATTGGGTATTGATGAATGTGTACTGAATTGTGTACTAAATTTCGGACATAAAATGTTGGAGGTGTTTTGATGTATGATTAAAACATTTGAAGTGCTACTTGTATGTGAATGAGATTGACTACATGGTCCTCAACTTGAATGTTCATGCCAGACAATAGTCTGATGTCTATTGTGAATAAGAACATGAATGCAAATGTAATAGATCAAATGTGATGACTGAAATTGAGGAATGCATTTCATTCCAATACATGAAATATAAAGGCAGTTGTAACTGATATTGCCAGTGAAAAAGAGTTTAAAGCTTAGACATTCGTGATTAAAGCCTAAGGCTCAATGCGTACAAAGAGCCCTATACCCCTAACAGATAAGGGATAGTATGAAAGAGCCTGGTATCCATAACGAATACGAGACAGTGAAAAAGGTACACAGTTATAACAATGAAGTAAATGAAATTGAGTCTCACAGTATTGGATACACATGATTTAAATAAATTGAATGATTGCAACATTTTGAGACCCTTGTGTATGAAATATGTGATAATTTTTCAAATGTATGTTTTGCAAAATTGTTCTGAAATGATGAAATGTTTGAATTTTGTTTTTGAAATATAACAAATATGATAAGGTTTTATGTGATATTATTTGACAAAAATCAAGTTTATTAAAATTACATGATAACATGATTTATTGTGTGTTGTGTGACAAGAGTGAACTATCGAGGATGGTTACTCTACTGAGTTCGTAAAACTCACTAAAATTGCAACGCTGACAATTTCAGGTTCGAGAGAGCGATGAACGGTTCTAAGATTACTTAGAAGCAATTTTGTGTAACTTGTAGAGATCAGATATGGCTCAAAGGTCGATCAACTGGGACTAAAGAATAGTTTGTGTTATTTTTTGTGATTCCTCATTTATGTAGCATACTGTGTAGACTGAGCTGTTGATGTCCATAAGATTATGTTATGTAAACATGGATGTTGAGCGTTATGCTATAATATAACTTATGGTATATGATATAAAATGAGGAAATTTTGGCTTTTAGAATAATGTGTAATGTATGACTTAGCTTCCGATGCCATGTTTTAAAGTGAAGGTGAAATAGTTAGCACATCATTTCTATCGGGTACGTGCACATGTATCCCAAGGGCGTACATTTGTCAGATGGAAGTGAGGTGTTAAATCAATGAGTCGACAAAAAAATAAGGGTTGATAGGTGTGGATTCCATTGTACTTTTCTACAAACTTTATTTTGATTAATAAAGAGAAAGGCATTTTTATGAATTTGATATTTGTTAATATATGAATTGATATTGATCTTAAATCAAATTAATGAAGTCCATGATACAAAACATAGCATAAAGGAAATCATGATGAGTTCATGATAATGAGATTCATATCATGTGCTATTATATTAATATCTGAATAATCCCTGGTAATAGGATTAATAAGATAGGACATTATTAACCTAGATACACTAGCACATGTTATACTCCTTAATTTTATTAGGCAGTGGATCTCACAAACTGTAGGTATGAGATGTTTAGAGTTAACATGTGGATGCTTACTAAGGGTAGTAAGTACATTGAATCTACTATGAGATTATCATATGGATGATCTATCAAATGTCAATGATTAATCTCATCATAGCAATGGTACAAATATCCTTATACTTGAGGTACTCAAGGATATCTTGGATACTAATCCTATTCTTTGACATCATTCCTTGTTACCTTATGAAGAGGTCACTTTAAGGTGGTGATTGGGTACAGATATTGGTATTCAAAGGTAATTGGGTATCCAATAAAGGATTCACCACTCCTG
>JANQBM010026118.1:0-11230 GCA_025594535.1 Erythroxylum domingense | reverse complement strand
GTATCAAATAATTAACTCATAAGACTTTAATTGTCTCGATGCATATAAAATCACCTTATTGTGCTACATTGGATTACATCCTAATCTCTGGTGTGAAACATCATTATATACTACAAAATCCCCAAATCCAGATGGCATAATTACATCGGTGTTTTTAATTCTTTAGATGAGGTACCATTATCTTTTGTTTTTCTCAGTTTCCCAATTGATTTATTTTCTCAAATGACTTTCTCCATTCATTCGATTTTCTTTAATTTCTCATTGACTTATTCTAATGTTTGTTCATTCATACTAGTTTCTCCGTACCTTTCAATTTATTTGAAATCTTAACTTCCTAAGTTGGTAACACATTCTAACTTGTATTTCTTGAACATATTTGCATAGAATATAGTGTGGACCTAAATTCTCCTCATATTAGCAATAATGTTACTTCAAATTTAAGAATCTAATCACGTAGTTGGATATTTTAAATCAAATAGAATCCATGCACTCTCAGTAGTATATTCGATTTCTTATGCCTGAGCCTCAATTAGAAATGGAACTCCAATATTCTCTTCTAATTCATTCAATATTCATTCATTCTTAGAAGTAAACCATCTGGTCTACTTGACCTAATTTGGTGAAAGTCTTTTTCGAAAGAAGATTTCTTGCTACCATCATATATACTGTTCACATAATCTTTATCAATCAACTATATTCATCTTTGCTTTCCAGTCATTCTTCATGCATCAAGAAGATCAATTTCAACTATTCATAATGTCTCAATAAGATCAATTTCTGTCATAATTTATATGATCAGAATATCTTTTATAATAAAGCTCAATGGAACAATGAGCAGATTCATTTACTCTTATACCTTGGTATATACCATCAAGATCATTTCATCTTATCTAGAGATGTATTTCCAACAAGTCACCAATTAATAACTTATACTAAGGATACCTTAATCTCAATTGATTTTGGATAACACTTCTCCTTTTGCGCCTGTCCACGATCA
The DNA here is from genome assembly GCA_025594535.1 of Erythroxylum domingense. Classification (NCBI taxonomy): domain Eukaryota; kingdom Viridiplantae; phylum Streptophyta; class Magnoliopsida; order Malpighiales; family Erythroxylaceae; genus Erythroxylum; species Erythroxylum domingense. The sequence continues at coordinate 10,233 of JANQBM010026118.1, read as the reverse complement.
TGGTGTACCTTCCCAAGATCGTGACAAAAGCTCGTGGATCTAGTCACAATCGTGGGGACTCTACCACTATCGTGATAGAACTAATTAATCTCAGCCACGGTTATAGGGACTATGCCACGATCATACCCTTCTTCTTTTTCTTCGACTCCATCACACATAGTAAAATCATTTACACTTTCAACCTATCCCCATTTGATCATCATAAATGCTTTCATGCGTTACTCTGATTCATCTTAAAATTTTAACTATGGGGATTAAAAACTTAAAAGCATTCAATAAGTTATGGATCTCTTCATATCTCATATCCAAATATATGATACATATATGCTTTATGACATAATTTGTCAAGGTAATCACAGTATCCAACATACATTCACAATAACAATTCAACTTAACCTAGGGGACTTTTACTTATCTCGTTATCATTCATCTCATCTTCCAATTATCCTTTATTACATCTTACATATGTATAATCTCAATCAATTCAGAATTAGAGGCATATCCATTATGAAATTCTAATCTTAATTCCACTAATATATTCTTATGCCAAATCATAACTCTTATCACATTAATCAAATGACCATTTCGAATCAAATTTCAACCTTTCAAGCTCATAAAAGTTTTTGTTTTCATTCATCTTTGCTTATACACTTTAAATCTCATAATTTCCAATTATATCTCTATTTTCCTCAATCAATCCACGACAATATATTCACATCTATATCACATTCAAGGATATACCATCACAGTACAATATTGATATCATATTCAATGATACAACCACATATACAAATGTAGTAAACCTTTATCTATTATATAGAGCCAGATACTATTTCTCATTTCTAGATATCTGTAATTTTTTATTTTCTCACATTCTGACATATTATCATTCTTCTCATTACTTCTAATAGCTTAAACTCTTAAAAAATGCTCATGTGTGTGACTCATGTAAATGCCACTCAGATTGGGTATCAGTTGCTACTGCCTGCTATAACATGTCTAAAATGTATGTAACTTGAAATATATTTCAAAAAACAGCCATGTAAGACACTAAGCCTGGGCCCTGATACCAAACATTGTAACAGCCTACCTCTATTAAGTATGTATCTGCACATCCGAGGACATTTGGAGACACAACCTGTGAAAGTGGGGCGCTACAGCAGTCAAACTGAACTCATTGTAAAATTTTTTCTCAAACATCACATGCATTTTTCAGAAAACCAAAAATCATTAATGGCCCATTTTATTTATAACAATTTCAATCACAATTGTCACAAATAATATACACATTACATAATTCCTGTAATCATTTGGGCCCTTTACAAATTCAAAACACTTTCAATCATAAAGTCTTTACATATCAGAATGATTCACACACACATGGTACAATATTCATGGAATACATACTTTAATACAAAAATAACAGAAAACGTATGCAGATGCCAACTAATTCCGACCTCTATGGTGGTATGCATGATGATGGGAAACATTTGTAGGGCTCCTTATGCTTTCTTGTGAGTTAGGTTTCAGGTCTGGATAAGAGATTGCAGCTTGGGCAATCTTTAGTTGTACGTAACTTCTTATTATTTATAAAATTTTACTGCTTTACCCAAAAAAAATCCCAACCTTTATCTCTTATTCGACTTTAGTGGCTATATTTCCAGTTTGTTTAGCCGAGTATCTCCTCTGAGCCTGAAAAAAGTTGCAATTTTTTTTAGTTTTTCGAACTCAGTGTTACCCATCATTGATGGCTCACTTATAACACATAAAACATATAGTTCATGTAATCATATAATTCACATCACTTCATTAATTCATCATGTAGCATCAATTAACACTTTATTCATTTATTTCACATTTCATATTTGAATAATTCAAACAGTTCATTTCAATCATTTAAACATACATATCAATTATATATGCAATGTCATGAAACTCACTTTCAATTATTTCTGTTGTGACCGAGTGCCTATAACTGTCTCGTATCTATTATGGGTACTGGGCTCATTAATAACTGTCCCTTATCTGTTGGGGATACATGACTCATTTTACATAATGAGCTAGAGGCTCTTACAACATTCTTAGCTTTAAGCTCTTTTTTGGTGGCTACTTCAATCACAATAGCCTTTATCTTTTCATACATTCATGTAATGAAATGCATCGCCTGTATTCAGTCAATCAATCGTGCTCAATTTTACACATTCATATTCACGTTCACATTCACATTCTCATTCACATTTATCATCAGACTTTGGTCCGACATTCAACATTAAAGTTGAAATTCACTTATTCAGTTAAATTCACACTCAATGAGTACTTCCAATGAGTTTTTCATGCATCAAGCGCCTTGGGCATTTAATGTTCAGAATCAAAGCATCCATATCACATAACAATTCAAAACAGAAATTAAAACAAAGAATCAAACATGTGAAACCATCTAGGTTACTTACAGTACGCTTGAGATTAGCATTAGTTTCTATGATTCAGAAATGACTAGATGCTGACGTTCCATCTTGTATATCAACATTATGCAATTCACATATTACACACACATTATTAATTGCACAAGAACATAAACATTCTATTATACACATCTGTATATATGTAATGTACAATTCATGCTCATATTGATTGTTCCGGGTATGTTTCTTTAATCAAATTAGTTGATCATTAACCACATCATTATGTATGTGTCTAGCTCATTCTTAGGTTTACACCTCAAGAACACATGGTTATTTTAATATCATAAATCCATCCCTCATCGTTTCTTTTATATCATTATATGCTCTTATAATATCCAATTCGCATTCACCTTTACTTAATAAATATTACTAAACTCTTTTGAATCGCAACTACACTCATATGAATATCTTCATTCCCATTATACTCATGCTTTTGGTACTTTAATATAAAAAATTCATTCACTAAGTTATAACCTCAATTATCACCTCACATATATCACACTTTTAGTCACTTAAATCCAAACATCATTCTAAGTTCAATTCAAGCTTCATTCAAGCCTAACTAAGTCCAAATGCATCATAGTTAAGCACCTTATCCTTAATTAGTTCAACCATTGAACAAATCAAAACATTTCCATATAAAAGCACTGCCCACGATCGTAGTGCCCCTTGCCACGATCGTGACAAAAACTAATCTTCCATTTTTCTTGCAATTTTCTGGTTTTTCTTAGGATAGATTTTAGGTCAGATTTGTATGGCCATTTTGACCTAGAAACTATCGTTTTTAGACAATAATTTCTTTTAATGAAATGTTCCTTTATGCCTTAAGTTCAAAAAAAACAAAAATCATTCAATTTAGTTCATTATTCCATGAGTTATGCTCCAAATACTACAGACTATGCACATTTGAAATTTTAGCTAGTGCATGATCGTGTATGTGCACTCCAACTTGTAAAACTCATATCTCTCAATTCCGATATCCAAAAATTACAAAATTTATACCAATAGAAAGATATGTGAATAAGCTAAAACTATTATGAAGACAACTGTGTTTGATTCGGCATACATCAATACAGTTTATTTGATAAATATAGGACACAATTTCTATCAAGGGTAGTGCTGCAGCCTATGCCAGAACTCAACTTTAAGCCAAAGTTCAAGACCCTTAAGGATAGAATTCAAATTCAATTCATCATAAAAATTGTAGTCGTATGTCTATAGTTGAATTTAGATCAAAATCCATCCAATTTGAATATTCACAGATCAAGATATGGCTACAACATAGATGCATGTACAACTAACATATTCCAACCATTCTTTTCCAATTTTCCAGATTTGTTAACTCTTTTATATGTTACAACCAAATCATCTTATGCTTACTCCTTCATTTCTACTTCATTTTGTCACCAAAATCACTTCAAATCTATCTCAAATACTTCCATCAAACAAGCCATACATTATTGTTCATCATTCATGCAAAATAAGACATAAACACATTCTTTTCTTCATGATCATTTTATCACCAAACTATCATCATATGTGCTTCTATTTAAACAACCTATGGAGATTAACACATTTCTTACTTCTTTATCTCTAATCTTCTTCAAATCACCATGAAATCCTAGCTTCCAAGCTTTTCATGATCATCTTATATATGCAATAACAAGATGAAATAGAAGAAAGTTTCATCAATAAGAAGAAGAGAACAAAGTGTTGAAGTAGTGAGGTAAAGGATGATAGCACAAGCTTAAAGTAAGGAAAGTGAGAGTGAGAGTGAGAGTGTCATAGCTTGAGAGAATAAAGAAGAAGATGAGAGTATTTTGCTTAAGTGAAAGACAAAAGAGATGGCCATTTAATTGGAAAAATCATAGGTTATAAGCAAGGAGGTTAAAATGCCAGGTGAGTATCGTGACACATGTCATGACACCCACCACTTAATAACCAAATTAAATACTAATGCCTTCTTGCTTATGCTGCATATTTCTTAGTAATCAGTCCATTTGTCTCCAATTTCTAATCCAATTGTCTCTCAATTTTCTATGACACTTGTCATTAAATCTTAATGTCACTTATCAATAATTTCTACTACCATTTGACATTTGTTTCTACTGTCATTTATCAATTATCTTGCCACTTGACATTTTTCCTAGTCCATAAATACCCAAAATCTCAAAAAATCTCAAATTTCACCAAAAATTCTAAATCAATAATTTAATTCACCAAATCAATTTTTAGAACAAAATATTATCATTATATCCAAAAATGTCAAATGAGTGCATGAATAATCATTGTAATATGTGCAATAATCAAATTTACATGTATGCATGCTATATTATGCATAAGTATGAAATGCAATTACCTAATTTTTTTCATTAATGCCTATCATGTTCGATATCCTAAGTTTCATACCCTTAACATGGGAAAAAGGGATGTTACAAAAAGTACTTTAGTATTAATTGTTTCAAACATCACTTAAAAGACAACATTTCTCTCTTTGTGCCTGCCTATGATCATAGTGGACCTTCTCACGATCGTGACAAAATACGATCGTGACAGAACCTTATGCAATAGGCCATGATCATGGGGACTCAACCAAGATCATGATAGAACCTAAATAATCTAGGCCATGATCGTGGGGATTATGCCACGATCGTGCTTTGCCTTTTCTTCCTTCATTTTTTCCACAAATTCGACAACATAAACAATATCATTAACACTCCAATTTTTCCATAACTTATGTTCATTAATGCAACTTCATTTCATGCAAATCTAACTATGGTATTGATTATATTAAAACCCTCAAAACTCTACTCAATTGGTTCTTTATCATTCACTTAATCTCATTCATTCATTTAATCTTAACTCTTTCCATACTATATTCAAGACATCTCATGCATAGTTAATCATTTCTACTTCATTCTCGTCTTCATTCTTACCTCAATTCTATCTCAATATTAACCATAAAACAAATTCATAAACTACTATTTATCATCATACAAAAACAAAACATAATCTCTATCATTCACTATTACACCAAATCCTTACTTCTTCCCATTTCAAGAACATTACTTAACACCTTTCTTAAACATAAATTTCACCTTCATTATACCCTTAATTCACAACCTATTTCCTCTACATAGTAGCCTATAATCTATGGTTTTCATATTCTCAAAATAAGAACACAACATATACATTCATTCATCAATTTCCTGCACTCACATCAACACAAAAACAGGACATAAAGAAATCTCTTTATTCATCAACTTTCAACTCTCATTCAAATAACATTTTCAATATTAACCCATCTCAAAAACATTCGTATAACATTTCATAACTTATTACTCATCATATGCACAAAAATATGACATAAACCTACTTATTTCCCTATCCACATTGCAGCATATATTTAATTCCACTATCATGATCATTTCAGCTTTAAACTATCATCTCATATGTTTATATTTAAACAAACCATGAAGATTAATATATAACTTGCTTGATTAAACTCCAAGCTTATTCAAAATCTCGTAAACCCTACCTCCAAAGCATCATACCATCATCAACTTTTATGAAGGAATGGGTTGTGTCTTTTAGTAACAAGAAGAGCAAGGATCTTGAAGTGGGTAGGTTAAATGTCAACAAAAATCAAGGTTGTGAATGTGGAGAGTAAAAGTTGTGAATGGAGAAGAAGAAATGAAGAACGGAATCAAAGAGAGAGCTTTTAGACAAAGAACTGAAAGACTAAAATGGTTGTCTTTCTATTAAGCAATACTAAAGTGAGGTCTGTGGCAAGTGGAATGACACTTGTCACGTGCCACATGTCCTCCTTTTATGGTCTCTAATAGGTCATTTTAATAACTAGTCCTTTTTCACTCAATTTTTAGTCTATTTGTCACCTAATTTTCTATGCCACTTGTCAATAAATCCTAAAGCCACTTGTCAATAATTTCTACTACCAATTGTCACTAATTTTTACTACCATTTATCAATTTATCTTGCCACTTGGCATTTTTCTAATCAAAAAATACACATAATTTTAGAAATCTCCCATATTTTCAACAAAAATTCTAAATTTAATAATTATAGTCACCAAATCAAAATTCAAGACGTAATATTCACTACTCACATCATAATCACTTTAAAATCATTTATACCCCGGAATATGTTAAATGAGTGCATTTATAGTCTTTGTAATGTGTACAAAAATCAATAATCACGTATATGTATGCTAATGTTATGCATGAGCATGAAATGCATTTCCTAATTTCTCAATGTTACTTCTCATTTACAGTAATCTAAGGTTCTAACCCTTAGTATGGGAAAACAGGATATTACATGATGAGTTCATAATAATGAGATTCATTTCATATATAATTATGTTAGTATCTAAATTATCTATAGTCATAGGATTAATGAGACAGGACATTTTTAATCTGGATAGAATAGCACATGTTATAATCCTTGATTTGATCAAGCAGTGGATCTCATAAACTATAAGCAAGAGATATTTAGAGTAAACATGTGGATGCTTACTAAGAGTAGTAAGTACATCAGATCACCCGCTATGAGATTATCATATGGATGATCTATCAAATGTTAGTGATTAATCTCATCATAGCAATGGTGCAAATATCCTTAGACTTAAGGTACTCAAGGATATCTTTTACATTGATCTTGTTCTTTGACACCATTCTTTATTGCCTCAAGACAAGGTCAATCATAGGGTAGTGATTAGGTACAACTACTGGTATTCTAAAGTAATTAGGTAGTTATAAAGGATTGACTACTCCTGATAGAAGGAGATGATACCCACGGCCTTTTGTCGGGGTCATTACTCAAGAATCTCTAGGCAGAGTAGATGTATCATGAAAAGAGTCTTCAATGACATAAAAGAGTAATAAGATCCTCAAGACGAGAACTAATATCACTTGGACTAGATGTGACGTAGTTAGTTTAGGGGGAGTTGACACGTAGCCCATACTCTGAACTAAGTAGGGTATAAAATGGTAAAAGGACAAAATGCACAGTAATTGCCTATGGAAAGGTTTGTAAGTTAGATAATTGAATATCAAAGAGTTCATATGTCAATCCATTTACTTTCTAGTAAATTGGCGTTATGAAACCATTCATCAATTGCTCAAATTAAAAGATAATTCAAATGGCCAAAAATCAGGAACCTAAAGGGTCACACTCTTATGAGATTGAGGGAATGTTTCAGAATAATATTGCAATAAGATCGTGGTAAGAAATGTTGAAAAGGAATGGATGAAACAAGTGTCGCATGGATGTCTACGGTGTAGTCACGATCGTGACTAGCTAAGTCACGATCGTGACCCACTAATTGTAGCAACATATATAAGTGATTTATCATCACTTGAATAAAAATACCAATAGCTAGGGAGTCCATAAAAGTTTTGGACATTTAGAGGGAGTTATAGGGGGAATTTCTTTGCATGTTAAGCAAGGGTTGCTTGATGTTTGTTACATGTGATATAATTCTCTTCTATCCTTCCTATTGAGCATCCTACTTGTGTTTCCATCTTGTTTGGTGTTCTAACCTTCCCTACAAACTATATTTCATCATCTTTGCATGTTTTTCACTAGCTTTTGAAGGTGTTTGGTGTTTAATACAACCCAAACAAGGAGAAGATTCAAAAAATGAGGAGCATTTGCAAGGTACATATGTTGTAATTTCATGTTCTTACATTCTGTTTATACATGCACATGGATTTTAGGTTCATAGGGATATCCTGGGAGTTGGAACTTTGATTCTGACACTTCCAATGCCTTACCATGCACGTGATGCATGATCTCAGGCTTCTCCAACAATGTATCAGTGTCACTTATGCATGTGTTAGATGATCTATTGAACATGTGCAAACTGTTTGCTGGGTTATGACTGACATGCATGTTGATTTGGAAAAATTCGTATAAATTGTAGAAAAATGATCTTTCTAATTTATTTTCACATAAATATTTATAAGATGTTATATTATGTTTTTGTTAAAATAAATTGCAATTGAATATCATTTGCTATTTTATTACGAATTAATTTCCAGTCTATTTATATGTTGATTTTTGGGAATTTATGGAAAACAGAATACATGTACTGATTTTGAAAATTGTGTAATAATTCTAGAATTATTTTTCTAATTTTCTTTCACAAATGTTTATAAGGTGTTATATTATGTTTCTGTCAAAGTAAATTGCAATTGACTATCATTTGCTATTTTATTACGATTTTAATTTCAGCCTATTGTATGTATAAAGTTTTGGAAAATTCTAGAAAATTGATGGACATCGCTTGTAAATTCCAGAATAATTTTATAAACAATTTTTTTATGAATTTTCTTCATGAACATACACATACGATGCTTCCATATATAGATTCTTGACACCTATTTTTGAAGTGGTTGATATTTTATTCTCGATTTTACATGCACATTGATGAATATAACAAGTCTTAGTGGGCGCATTTAGTGCTGGCTAATTCCACTTAGTTCATAAACAAATCCTTGGAATTGGTTTATGGAGTTTTTTTATTAGGCAAATTTAAAATGGTTATAAGACTTTAGAATTTTTCCAAACTTAATTGAACTTGATTTAATTAGTAGATCAAGTCAAAGTCAAAACTGGTCAACTTTTGAAAAGCTGATGGTGCTAACTTGCTTGATGTCTTATATGTATATGTTTCAGAATAAGACCCTGAAACATTTTTATAACATAAGAAATGTATTATTTTGGTGCTAGTAGCATGCTAAGTGCATGTACTTGAAATTAGGACTTTGGAAAATTTTCAGACATTGAATTAGGTTAACTCATTTATCTTGATAATTTTGGTCATCAAGATATTTTTTGCTTGTGCCAAAATTGTATTGATAAGTTTGAGATGACCTAAGGATGTTTTAGATGATTAATTGATGTTTGAGAATTTTCGAAACCCTAAGGATTAATTTAGAATTAACCCAAGTAGACCATTGAATTTCTATTATGACTAGAAAAGGCATGTGTACTAGAATTAAAGTATTTAATTTGGACATCAAAATAATTGAATGTTAAGGTTCCTAATCAAATTACATTCATAATTCAAATTATTCGAGACTAACACTAGCACTCGATTCATTTTAAGAGTTGAATTGAATCACAAAATTTTGATGCATAGTCAACTCAAAACGTAAATTAAACCTCCTTTGTATGTTACATGCAATAGATGTTTTTCAAGGGTTGGTTAAGAAGGCATGATAGGGTGGTTATGGATATAGGCCCAATTTAATTGAGGCGTCCATAATCATGCTATATAGTTATTGTAACTATTTGAATATATATAACCATCAAAGTATTGATGAGACCTAAGAACAAATCCTTTAAACTAAATATTAGGACTTACGCCTTCCATTGAAACTATGGAAATTAGATTTTTCATATTAATGGGTTGGTCCTAACTAGAAGCGTTGATTTGTTAGGCAAACTCAAGGTCAACATGGATAGAAGTGAAGTTGGGTAATATACATGAGATGTATACACATCAAGAGTTGATAGCCTAATGAGTGTGCTAAATCAACAGTTGATGGCATGAGTCGATAGTTGCATATTGAATGAAATTGGTATGAACGATACCTCTCGATTGGCCTAAGGTGGCTTGTTGGGCAAACCCAAGGTCATTCTTAGTGATATTAGATATACTAGGAGAATTATAAGCTTTTTCGGATTCATAGTGAGGGCTATGGATTCAAATAAAATAGTGGGACTTATAATGCATATGATTAAAGTC
>JANQBM010026097.1:0-11231 GCA_025594535.1 Erythroxylum domingense | reverse complement strand
TATTCTAATTCCTCTGATTAACACACTTGGACCCGTTTCTCTGGTCCGACCCGTTCTCTGGAAACGGGATGTTACATTAGTAGTTACTAGGAGAGGTTTAAGAACAACAAATCCATGAAATATGTTTAATTAGAGTATAGGCCAAGATTGAACCAAAAAACCGAGTCCCTATTGAATTCCCCACTTTTATCATTTTTCAGATGCCTTCTTTAAATTATTTTTATTAGGTTTATTTTATTTTATTTTATTTTCTTATTTAAAAATCCAAACCCTCTAGTTAAACCTAAACACCAATTATTTTCATTTCAACAACTTTACACACTCTCTCTATGGGATCGACCTAGACTCACTATTACTATATTAGCAGTCTAGTTATTTTATTTTGACTAGTGTTACTATGTGCTGTCAATAGATATTTGATTTATATCAGGATACTTCTCGTATAAATTATACATTCGTCAAATAAATGTGACTTATTTTAAGCATTTTCATTATCCTGCATACAAAAATATGAAAATTGTGAACAATTGAGCATTAAATAGTTTCACTATGTTGGCTTCATTCCAATAAAAATATTAAAGCTAAAAAGATGTTTTAGTAGTCATTTTAGATAGTGACCTAGTTAAGTAATTGGGAGTATTCATAACAAGGTTTTTACTCTCGCGTTGAAAGGTTATATGACCTTTCAAATAAGCTTTTAAACATTCTTGTGTTGTTTAAATTTAATATTGTTATGTTAATAATCCATGTGAATATGTTTGAGAGTTAAAACATTTTTCCTCATGCATTTTCACTTTATGCATGGAGTTGAAGTTTATGAATTAAGTTAAAGTTTGAAGAATTGGGAAGGGAATTGAGTTACGTTCTAAATTGATACAATTAGCTAATTGCCTAACACTTTGATGACCTTTCTTTTGAAAATTAAAAGGAACTAAATTAATAACAAAAAGCCTTTATAAAGAGTTATAAATATAAAACAAAGTTTGATGTAAAGGTTTAGAGAGCCTATGGAATACCATAGGTCAACCACTTAGAGTAAATAATAGAAGAAAGAATAAGTTCCTTTAGAACTTATGTCCTACTAGAATAGTAAGATATAACTCTAACAATATGAGTATTAAGGTCTTTTTGACAACTAAGACAATAGGAAATAACTAAGCGAAGGGATTAACTAAGCCTCCATCAAGTAGCCATTGGAAGGGATATTAAGTTATTGTCTACATTTGCCAAGATGATGCTTCTAATCCATCCCAAAATGTTATGGTTAAAGGCTTTCTTATATTACATGCTGCCATTGAATATATGACTCATTTCTTACCTTCCACAAGGCATAGATGGTATCACAAAAAGAAATCCTAGTGATGAGGAAGCCACCACCTTTCAAATTTAGTTTCTAAGATGACTAGGAGATCAAAAGATCCCATTCATCAGTGTTATAGAAATGATTATTCAGTAGATGAATAGAATTTTAGAGACCCTTAAAAAAACACACTTTAAAAAGAGCTGATCTCTAGTTTCATCTTCATTTTACAAAGTTTACAAATTGTTGAATAAGGAATGGAGCTTTTAATCATATTAAGAGTAGAAAGATTATTCTTAATGGAAAACCACATTACAAAGGAGATCTTTAGAGGGATTTAATTGCATCTTATTAGTTTCTTCTAGTTAACTTTACAACTACTAAAGATTTGATAAGCTATTCCACTATTGAATACACTCATGAAATGCCTAGTCCACCAGATGATATCTTATTTTAGCTTATTAGAATTATTCTTTGGAAGATTGTATTTAATGATATGAAAGACATTTGTTTGATGAGTCGCTCATTGCCACAAATAATTTTAGATACTTTAGCTTTTGGTTTCACTATGTATCTCAATTGAAAAACTTGAGGGAGTAGGTAAAGAGGACCAATATTACGTTAGTTGTTATAACATATCCAAGTAGTTTCACCATTGTTAATAATGTATTTTATTTCCTCACAAAGTTTATTTCTCAATCGTAGATATTAATCATGTATTAGGATGAGTCTATATGAGGTTTAATTTTCCAAAAACTAAAGTTCTCCATATAATGGGATTAATTTAATCTATCAAGATTCTTCAAATCCTTTTGGACAGTAGGATGTGACTGCTTAACTGAATAAGATAGATTCCTATACCACCTTTAATTATAGGAAAACCAATATCATCTTATTTTACCGTGTCAAAGGGCTTATTATAAGCACCCCCTATCTAAAGGAAATTTCTTATAATTTTCTCTAAGCCTTTGATGATGATTTTAGGAAGTGCCATATCAGATAGCGAATCAGCATGCTAGTTATTAAGTACATACTTGATAAGTTGAGTTTATATCAAAGATGAGAATAAATCTTTTTTCCTTACTGAAGCTTAAACTCGAGAGAGTGAAGAATCTCTTAAAAGAATACATAAGTAACTTTATGGAATTAGTCTTAGCTTTACAAAAGAGAAGCAAGTCATTAGCAAAAGACTGGTTGAAGATCCTTTACTTTATAATTGAATAAGTGGTGGAGAAACTTAATTGATATGTTTATTTTTCACTATTTTTTTAGAATTTCTTTCTATTTAAGTTAGGATAATGAAACTAAAAATTTTTTAAGGAAAAGAAAATACTTAACTATAGGGGAGTTTGATAATAGTTAAACAAACTTTACTTTTAGTATGATTTTTTAAAAAGATTAAATAAATTATATTAAGAATAGTATAAGTCATTATAGTACATTGCAAAAAAAACTGAAGGCAGTTATATCCTTCCCAATATGACACCATTTAACATAATGGAGAAAGTTAACAGGTGAAGTATTGGCCCCCATATTTTTTTTAGTTAAGCATGATTTAAATAATTATGAGGTTTGGATAAGTGAATTTTTGGGAGTTAAATTTTTATTTATTTATTTATATTTACGTCTATGTTAGTAGAATTTATTTCTTGGGTTAGTTGAATTAAAGGTAGTAAAAATTCATAAAGGGGTATTTTTGGGTGGTTTACTTAAGGTTAGAAGCACTAAGGCATTAAAAGAAGGACAAGGTGGACTTTTCTCATTCATTAAGGGTAAAATAGGAAAGGAAAGGTGTTGTTTTGTGCTTGAGAAGAAGAAAAACATGGAATAGGTGAAGGAAGAAGTGATATACAAAAATCAAAGTGGGAAAGAGAGGTTTCGGTGAAGATGAGAAAATAATAGAGTTTTGGGCTAGGTTACATCTTTTCTTAGTCTTAAAGAGTGAGTTTGAGGTTGCTCAAGAAGGGAAAAAGAAAGAGGAAGGGAAGAGCTTTCATTAGAGCCAAGAAAATCATTGTTTGGTGAAGATTCAATGTAAGTTGATGTTTAATCTTTTGGATTTTTGGATGAGTTTTGGTTCAAAGAGCTTAGGAAATGCATGGGTATAAGTATTCTAGGATTAATTTCATGCATAGGTTTCTTTGGGTTTTCCAATTGGAATGCACTTTTCAATGGAATTTTTGTCAATGTCGAAGGGAGGCAAGAGAGGTAAGAGGAGCTAGAGGAGGGACATCCTTGACCAAGTTTTCAAGCAAGGAAATTAAGGTGGGTGACATTTTTATAGTTGGGTAATAAGCTATTAAAGTTTCTTTCAAATAAATGGAATTAAATGATTTCCAACTACCTGGAAAATGTGCTTTTATTGTTCTTTAAAATGGTTTAAGAATGTGTCATATGTTTTTGTATATGAATTTTGTGAATGAATTTTGAGTGATATGGAAATGATTTCAAATTGCTCCATAATTGTTGTATTTATGGCTTTTGGATTATTTGAGAAATGGTTATATGATTGGTTTGGGGTATTTGGTTAATGAAGGGTGAAATGATGATGGAATTGCATATGAAACCTTTCATGTTCACAAAAAACAAGTTTTTTTTCAAAATGTGCTATTTGGGCAATTGGCTTACAATTCATGAATTACATGTTATGTGGGTTTGGAGTAATCCATTCAAGAATGTCACGTGCACGTTGACCAAGTTAAAGGCTTCTCCTGCCTGCCCGCTAGTGGCACAAAGCTCCTTTATGGACTCCCTCAAGTTTACGACTACACAGGACCATTATGTGGAATTGTTTAGTTCCTCATGTTCATGGACTTACCCAAACCATGTTGATGTGCTTATGTGTTTACATATGTTGACAAGTTTGACAAATGCTCGACTTATATGAGTTGTGAATTGGTTTGACAAGTTGAGAATTTGAGAAATACATATTTTATGGATTTTTTTGAAAATTTGCTATGATTATGAGAGTTTTCAATGGTTTTTCTTGTTACTGGTTATAAGACTGTTACCCACAAAATTTAAGCTCACCCGTTCCTTCCTATCTTCAGACAGTGAGCAAGATATCGAGTGATCAAGTCAAGAGTCAAGGCATCACTTTAGTTTGCATGTTTTGTTTTTGAAGTTAGATTGTGTAAAACAATGCTTTAGTTGCATTTTGAGCGATTCTAGTTTTTTGTAAATTTTGTATTTTGGATTATGATGTAAGGGGGGCTTGAAATGCCCACTAAAACGTTGTAAAACTCTTATTTGTTTGGATGTTAATGAAATATATGTACATTATGTTTTGTTCATGATTTCCAAAGTCTTTATATTGCATTTTCAAGTTTTTCATAGGGGTAGAAATTGTGTACTGGATTCAGGGAGAAAATCGTACTAATCTAGATGGAACTAGACAAAGTTATCTTATGTAAAGTTGTATCTTATCCTCTGAGCTTTCGAACTATATAAAGTATGTAAATTTTGGGTATCAGAGTTGAGAGATATGAGCATTATAAGTGGTGATGTTGTATAGGAGGTATGTACATGACAGCTATGATGAATAATGAGAGTTTGTGTATGTGATTAGTCATTTTAGTTGAGTTTTGGGAGTTTAATGCACCCAAGTTGGTAATTAAATTTTTAAGGAGTTTTATTGCTTTAGAAGAAGTAAAAATGGGAAGGTTATGAGTGAATGTGATGTTAAAATAGATGTAGGAAGCATTGGAGAGGTGGACAACTACAGTTAAACGGACATTCGAGGGACAGTTACAGTAAATTAAGATTGTGACCCTTTTTGAGTCACAATCTTGCTTTGAGATCTTCATGGAAGTGATAGATCTAGAAATCTAGTTTAAAACGGTCTTTGAATGACCTTAATCCGATACTTGTATTGAAAGTTATGCTTTCTTTTCTAAAACAGGTCTGAGGAAGAAAAGCAAAGGGGGAAGAAGGGAAGCAAGTCACGATCGCGATGCATTGCGATCGCGACTTTGCTGATTTTTGCACAAAGTCGCGATCGTAACTTTGGGCGATTGTGAGTCGTGATCGCGACTTTACTGATGTTCCCAGACTTAAACACCTTTCACTCTTTTGATCATAAATTTGTCGTCTGACCTCCAAATGACCTAATTTTTAAAGAATTGGATTCATAACACATTCCTCTATCTATCCAAAAAAAATTATAGCTTTAGGTATTAATTTGTAAAAGATTGATTGAATCAAATTGAGGGGATTAGTTAGAAGAGTGTGAGTTGGATATTTTTACTGAATATACTTCAGTATTTTGATGATATCTTAATCTGTAGAGCTCCAAATGAGATGATTTTTATTCCTAAGTAACCTCAGGACATAGTTCTACAACTTATCTGAAGAAATAAAATTTTAATTCGGTCTCTAAGACTTTAAATTTCTGGAGTCAAGTTGGGTGTAGTGTGTTATTTCAACGCAAAAACAGTCCAAAAATGTTTGGGCTATAACTTTCAGATTTTTAAACCAAGTTGAATAATTTTGATGTCATTAGAGACTTAAGACAATGGGGAAGTGGAAGAGGTCCAATTGAAATTCCAATTTGAGTTTTCCCAAAATCTATTCCGAAATAGGAAAAGTGAGTTCTTTTTTATGATTGTTCGGTGTGGGCACTCCACCCTTGTGGGATACGTGTCCAGATGTCACTTCGGACGTTGGACACATGACTCGCAAGGGCAGGGTCCCATCACTTATAGTATCAAAGCATCTAGGTTGAGGTCCAGGTCTAAAACTAAGTTTAGGAGTATCCTAAGCACAAAATGGGTAGGTTGAGACATGAAGTGTACATGCATTGTTTTAAATTAACTACTTGCATTGTTTTAAATTGTTTCACATGTTTTGAAATTGTTTTATACGATTTGAACTGCTTTGCATACTTCGAAAATTATTTTGCATAAACTAAAGGTTTTTAATGGTTTTATATTTAAGGAGTGAAAATTCCACCTCGAAGGAGAGCTCGAGGAGCTATGACTCAATCTTAGTGTCGCCAAGGGAGCACGGATGAATCCTATATCCCGCAAGATGCTGGGACACATTCTGCTCCTGATTCGAAGGCACCTAATGTGCAGCATGAAGTGCCACCGCCTCCACCTCCTATGCCTTAAACAAACCTCTAGATCCACGGTTCTTTCAAGCCTTTTCCCAGTCTTTCACTTATGTCATAGGTCAAGGGTCACAAGTGTCGGTTCTAGCTGCAGTGGAGAGGAGCGGGCAGTATGATAAGCTCCGCAAGTATGGGGCTATAGACTTTAATGGTACTATAAATCCAGAGGAGGCTGAAGCATGATTGAAAAGGACCGAGAGAGTCCTGCTTTAGATTAAGTGCTCCGATAAAGAGAAGCTGGATTATGCAGTTAGCTTACTGCAAGGAGACGCACTTCATTGGTGGGAGTCAGTGCCCCACAGTCAGGATCATACAACTGGTACTGAAATGGAGGGAATTTTTAGAAGCTATTAGGAGAAAATACTTCTCGAGGATCTATATCCAAGAGAAGGCTAGAGAATTTCTTAATCTCACACAGAGGGATATAAATGTGAGTGAATATGAGCTGAAGTTTACTCAGCTCTCCCGGTATGCAGCAAACATTGTTGCTAATGAGGAGGACAAGTGTCGCAAGTTTGAGGGAGGTCTCCATTTGGGGATTAAGGAGAATGTGCTGATCCATAATTTCTGTGACTACCAGCTATTGGTAGATGCGGCCCTTCAGGTGGAGAAATTGGAGAACATCAAATACGAAGTGAGAAGGAAGAGGAAAAATCGGGAGTAGCTTTCCAGGAAAGGGGTGAGTGCTCTAATGCTTGTGAGGAGAGTGAAAAGCTCACACACACAGAGTAAGGCAGGAAGTAGTGCCTCTGTTAAGAACAAGCAAGCAAGAGCAGTGTCAGTGCCAGCCTCAATAACAGAAGGCAATAGCACGGTGGGGAGAAGTAGATACACAAATCCCCAATGTGTGCATTGTGGGAAACTACACAAAGGAGAGTGCTTCAAGTTACTTGGAGCATGCTTCCGATGCGGGGAGAAGGGACACATGATCAAGGACTGCCCACAGGTACCGAAGCAAGAGGGGTAGAAGTTGTATACCCCGAGGAGAGCAGAAATAGTGGGACCCAATCCAGTCACAAAGGTGGGCAGTTCTGGAGCTACAAAGAAGTCTATTTCTCCAAGAAGACCAAGGGGTCAGGCTCAAGCTCAGGCTTAGGTAAGGGTGTTTTCCATGACCAGAGATGAAGCTGCAGTCGCTCCTGAAATTGTCACGAGTATGGCTGAGTTATTCAATTCTATAGTATATTTATGATTGATTCTGGTTCCACACATTCATTTGTTTCTGCAAGCATGATCTTTCATGATGTTGATTTGATGCTAGTGGATAGTCCCTTGATTGTTAGTACTCCCTTAGGGAGGAAGGTGATAATAAGTCAAGTGTATAGGAATTGTAAGCTTTTTATTGAGGGTGCTCAACTAGTAGTGGATTTGCTACCGTTGGAGTTAAATGGTCTATATGTGATATTGGGAATGGATACCATAGAGAAGTATCATGCGAAGTTGGATTACAGCCTCATGGTAGTAGAATTTGGTTTGGAAAATGGAGAGAAGCTGACTTTCTGAGGAGATAGGAGAATATCATTGCCAGGATTTATTTCATCTTTGATAGCTGACAGGATGATGGAAAAAGGGTATGAAGCCTTCTTACACGTCGTGGACACTGAGGGGAATGAAGAGAGGTTAGAGGATTTTTTGGTTGTAAGGGAATTTCTTGATGTGTTCCCAGAGGACTTACCTGGTTTGCCACCAATTAGGGAAATTGAGTTTGCCATCGACTTGATTACCAAGACTGCACCCATTTCCATACCACCGTATACAATGGCTCTAGATGAGCTAAAGGAGCTTAAGGAACAGTTAGAGGAACTGTTAGAGAAGGGTATATAAGGCTGAGTTCGTCACCTTTGGGAGCACCTATTTTATTTGTCAAGAAGAAGGATGGAACATGGCAGATGTGTATCGATTACCGGAGACTCAACAAGGTGACCATTAAAAATAAGTATCCTTTGCCACGAATAGATGATCTGTTTGACCAACTACAGGGAGCAAGGATCTTTTCCAAGATTGATCTCTGATCGGGCTATCATCAGCTCAGAATTAGAGAATCTGATGTAAAC
Organism: Erythroxylum domingense; assembly: GCA_025594535.1. Taxonomy (NCBI): domain Eukaryota; kingdom Viridiplantae; phylum Streptophyta; class Magnoliopsida; order Malpighiales; family Erythroxylaceae; genus Erythroxylum; species Erythroxylum domingense. The sequence continues at coordinate 2,767 of JANQBM010026097.1, read as the reverse complement.
AAGATAGCCTTTAGGGCACGATATGGGCATTACGAGTTCCTAGTTATGCCTTTTGGTTTAACCAATGCTTCAGTTGCATTCATGGATCTTATGAATAGGGTCTTCAAGGAGTATCTGGATCAGTTTTTCATAGTGTTTATAGATGACATTCTGGTGTACTCCAAGAGTGAAGGGGAATATGAGGAACATCTCAGGATAGTACTACAAACACTGAGGGAGAGGGAACTTTATGCCAAATTCAACTAATGTGAGTTTTGGCTCCATAAGGTGGTATTCCTTGGACATGTAATTTCTGAGAATGGGGTATATATTGATCCGAAGAAAATTTAAGCAATAGTGAAGTGGCATGCACCTAAGACAGTGACTGAAGTAAGGAGTTTTCCGGGTCTGGCAAGTTACTATAGGAGGTTTGTGGAAGGATTCTCTATGATTGCTACTCCACTAACTAGGCTATTAAGGAAGAATCAGAAGTTTATCTGGAGTGATGAGTGCCAGAAGAGCTTCGAGGAGCTTAAGCACATATTGACAAGTACTCTAATTCTGACTTTGCCTATGCAAGATAAGGGTTATACAGTGTATAGTGATGCTTCAAAAAAGGGTTTGGGTTATGTATTGATGTAAGGAGATAAGGTAATAGCATATGCCTCGTGGCAGCTAAAGCCTTATCAGTTAAATTATCCGACCCATGATCTGGAATTTTCAGCAATGATTTTTTGCCTTAAAGATTTAGAGACATTATCTGTATAGGGTTCAGATGAGGATGTTTAATGACCATAAAAGTCTCAAGTACTTACTGAGTCAAAAAGAGCTGAATTTGAGACAGAGAAGGTGGATTGAGTTTCTTAAGGATTATAATTTGTTAACTAAGTATCATCCAGGCAAGGCAAATGTCATAGCGGATGCCTTGAGTAGGAAATCATTAATAGCCCATGTTCAGACAGTTTATTTGTCGTTATTGGAAGAGATGGTTAAACTTAGGATAAGTTTGAAGCAGGAGGAAACTGATTGTATTGTTGTTACCGTCAGAGTGAGACCGATACTTAAAGATAAGGTTAGGGAATCACAAGCATAGGATGTAGAATTGAGGAAGCTCCGAGAAGAAATTAAGAATGGAAAGAAATCTAAGGTGGTAATGAGGGATGATGGACTCATGGTTATAAGAAACAGACTTTGTATCCCAAATGTCAAGGAAGTAAAGAATAAAATACTGGATAAAGCACATAATGTGCCTTATGTCATGCACCCAGGTGGCACCAGGATGTACAGAGATCTGAAAGAACATTTTTGGTGGAAAGGCATGAAGAGAGATGTAGCAGAATATGTGAGCAAGTGTCTAGTGTGTCAACAAGCTAAGGTTGAACACCAGACACCTTCAGGCAAGTTAAGGCCATTGCCCATTCTTGAGTGGAAATGGCAAAGGTTGACTATGGATTTTCTGATGGGTTTGCCCAAGACCAGTAGGAAGCATGATGCCATATCGGTTATTGTAGATCGTTTAACAAAGTCGGCCCATTTTCTGGCAATTAAACTGACTGATTCTTTGCATGTTCTAGCAAAGAAGTATGTTGATGAGATAGTGAGATTACATGGAATTCCTGACTCTATAGTTTCTGACAGAGATCTTCGATTTACTTCGAGATTCTTGGGAAACTTATAAGAGGATATAGGAACCAATTTGAGTTTTAGTACTACTTTTCACCATCAGACAGATGGTCAATCTGATAGGACCATTTGGACCCTTGAGGGAATGCTCAGGGCATGTGTGATGGATTTCAAAGGAGCTTGGGATGAGCATTTGTCATTGGTCGAATTTGCTTACAATAATTCGCACCATTCAACCATTCAGATGGCTCCTTATAAAGCTCTTTATAGGAGGAGATGTAGAACTCCTATATGCTGGGATGAAGAAGGAGAAAGGAAGTTAATAGGACCAGAATTGGTTCAGATGATAGTTGACAAGGTCAAGTTAGTTAAGCAAAGGCTTAAAGCGGCTCAGTATAGAATGAAAAGCTATATTGATGCACACCGAAAGGAAATGGAGTATAAATTCGACGAGAAGGTATTCCTTAAGACACTCCTTGGAAAAGAGTCATGAGATTTGGCAAGAAGGGCAAGTCAAGCCCAAGATATGTGGGTCCTTACGAAATTCTTGAGACGATTGGACCATTAGCCTATAGGTTGGCATTGCCACCAGAATTATCACAAATTCATGATGTCTTTCCTGTTTCCATATTAAGGAGATATAGATTATATCCCTCTCACATCATTCAGACCATTGAGGTTCAGTTAAGAGATTATCTGAGTTATGAAGAGGTTCCAGTGGAGATCTTAGATACTAAGGAAAAGGTCCTCAGGAACAAGACAGTTCAACTAGTAAAAATCCTGTGGAGAAACCATTCTGTAGAAGAGGCCATATGGGAGCCCTTGGAAGCCATAAAAGAGAGGTATCCATACCTCTTCAATGACTCAGGTAAGAATTTCAAGGATGAAATTCTTTTAAGAGGAAGAGAAATGTTGGCCCCCATATTTTTTTTAGTTAAGCATATATTTTAATAATTATGAGGTTTGGATAAGTGAATTTTTGGGAGTTAAAATTTTTAATTTATTTTTTTATTTATGTCTATGTTAGTAGAGTTTATTTCTTGGGTTAGTTGAATTAAAGGTAGTAAAGGGGTATTTTGGGTGGTTTGCTTAAGGTTAGAAGCACTAAGGCATTAAAGGAAGGGCAAGGTGGACTTTTCTCATTCATTAAGGGTAAAATGGGAAA
>JANQBM010026086.1:0-11232 GCA_025594535.1 Erythroxylum domingense | reverse complement strand
TGCAAAAATTCACTATTTATTAGTCATGTGCATATATGAATGCATGAATATGTCAAAAACGCTTTCAATAATCCTAAACCATCCCAAATTACCAAAATACCCTTTTTAGTAAGTGAGGGGATGTTACAGTTATATTCTCGATGAGGATTCTTCTAAGAGTAGAAGAAAAAGCTATAAGAAGAATAAGAAGAAGATACAAAAGGCTTCTGCTAAAGTAGCAAAGTCAAAAGGTGGTGTCAAGAATAAGGACGTTAACAAGGGCACATATTTATATTATAGAGATAATGGACACTGGAAGAGGGAATGCAAAGCTTATCTTACTAACTTGAAAGATAAGAGGTTTAAGGAAGTTGTTTCTTTAGGTATGTTTATAACCGAGATCATTCTTTCTACTTCTATTCTGCATTATTGGGTATCGGATAATATATGTGGTTCTCATATTTTTAATAACATGCGAATGTTAAAAATAAGTAGATCATTTAGGAAAAGCAAAGTGAACTTGCGAGTTAACAATAAAGCAAGTGTTGTTGCATTAGTCGTAGGAACTTGTAGTGTAGCTTTGCCTTCTTGCCTTAAATTAGAATTAGGTAATTCTTATTATGTTCCATTTATCATTTAGATTTGGTTAGATTTTTCTTTATTATTGAAGATAAGAGTTATTCTTTTATAATGATGATGGTTATTATGGATCTGAATTATTTACAAATGGTTTGTATAAATTAGATCTTAAAAGGACAATACTACTAAAACTCATCTTATTGATGGCATTATAGGTGAGGACATATCAATGAGAATAGAATAACAAAGTTAAATAAAGAAGGATATTTGGATCCTTTTGATTATGAATTATATGAAACATGTGATTCTTATTTATTTGGAAATATGACCGAACTACCCTTTAGTCGAAAGGGAGAGTATATTTGTGAGTTATTAGAGATTATTCATGCAGATGTTGCTGGCTCTATATCTACTCTCACTAAATGTGGATACTCATATTTCATTATGTTCATAGACGATCATTCTAGATATAATTATTTAGACTTAATCAAAAAATTTCTAAATCATTTGAAAGTTTAAGGAATTTAGACTTGAGGTTGAGAAACAAACTGGTAAGAGTATTAAAACACTTAGATCTAATGAAGTAGGTAATATCTAGACCACAAGTTTCTTGGTTACTTAAAAAGTGAATGGGATTATCTCACAATAGAATCCTTCTGGAACTCCACAATAAAATGGAGTGTTTGAGAGGAGAAATCATACTCTATTAGATATGGTACATTCTATGATGAGTCATATGGTCCTTTCTATCTTCTTTTGGGTATATGCCCCTAAAATTGTTGCTTATCACTTGAATAGGTTTCCATCCAAATCGGTTGACAAGGTATTGATAAATATAAATTGCATCATGTTTTAGCACATAGTTTGATATGTCTTTATCCATTAATCCTATCATTTAGTATATGTTTAGGTTATAATTGTGTTAGTTTGTTAATTATTTGTGTTTTAAGAGTTTTATGGGTTAGTACAAGCTTTTAAGCTTAAATATTATGTTTTTGAGGTATCTTAATGTGTTTGCTATTATTTTAGGGTCAATATCAAAGAACAGAGGAGTTTCGGAAGACATTTGGGCTAAAACAACAGTAACGTGATAGAAGACTTAGATGTAGGCCAGGATTGTGGCCTGCATCGAACAAATGTGTAGACACTCAAGAACGTCAAGTTTTGAGGGATTTTTTGGATCTTTCAGACCCCGAAAAAAGCGCAGGGTTACCTAAAACATAAGAGGATATTTAAAGAACAAGAAAAGAGGCAGAAAAAGAGCATTACATTCAGCCACTCTTGGAAACCCTAAAGAGAGAGAAAAATAAGAGAGAGAGAGAAAAGAAGAAGAGGAAGAAGAAGTGAATCTCAACACCACTACTCCCCAGATCAGGTGGTATCTCGATGTTATTGCCTTCCTGATTTGTCCAACCTAAGTTCCATTTTCCCTTCATTTCCTTTTTCATTTAAATGTATAAAGTAGAGATAGATTGTACAGAAATGGATTTTGAGTTATTGATAATGTTTCAAACTCTCATTTGGGAATTTATTTTGAGTTAATGTTGATTTAGTTATTTTTTAGTTTATTGGTTTGGGTGTTGTGATTGGTTAATGTATTAGTATATTTCAGTAACAAAATGTGAGGGTGAGCCAGATAAAAATGATTAGGTCGGATTTATGAGCATTAGGTGATCTAATTGACCACTTCATCAATCTAGTCGATAATTTCATCGAGAGAGATCCTGTACAAGACCCAATTGTTTATTTGAGAGCTTTAAAACTAATTAGAATTGTGGGTAATTTATGAATTGGGAGATTTCAAGTTCCATAATTCGATTAGAGTTTACAATTTAGGGTTTAACGGTTATAACTCGAGAGAGAGTAATCAACCTTACTATCGTCTAGAACTGACACCCCATAAACACATAAATGGCTAGATTAACATTCATGATAGGTAAAATCCCCTTTCTCATAACTTGATTAACTATCTTGACGAATTTCCATTATAACGTATGTGACTGCTCAGTTTAATTTTGATTTGTTGAAATTTCCATGTTATAATTCCTGAATCAATTTCTTGTATTTACTTTTCATATTCACTTGTGTAGTTTTTATTTCTTTTTATTCTTTTCTCTGAACCTAAGACAACTTAAGATTAGGCTAATACTCTCCTCATGGGATCAGCCCTTCAATACTAAAAAATATGACCATTGCACTTGCAGTTATTAAAGGTTTTATACATTGTAAAATTTGTTCACCAAGCTTTAGCACCATTGTCGGGGAGGCGATTAGTTTAATTCTTTAGTCTAAGGCTTTTTCACTATCTTTTGTTTTAAAAAAGTAAAAGAGAAAGAGAAAGAAGTTTGGGGCGTAAAGTAGAGACACAACAAGACATCTTAGAATGAGAATAAGACATCTGAAGAGCTAGATACTAAGAAGAAATAGAAAGAACAATGATGGAGGATAGATATTATAGGGAGTAAGGAACTTTTGTGAATTACATTAAGGCACAGTATGGTTGGGGAAGTAACGATCCTTATTTGAACATGTACACTCCTGGGTGGCAGAACCACTCAAATTTCTATTAGTCCAATAATGTAAGGACTCACTTAGGACATCAAGACCTATTTCCAATTTATGGGATTCTAAATTGGAAAAAATTATGGATAAGCTAATAGACATGGAGAGAACCAGAAGAGGATAGAAGAGAAATTTGATCAAGTAATGGAAAATCATGTTGCGTCTATTCATAACTTGGAGATTCAAGTAAGACAGCTTTCCTATGAATCTTACAAGAGAAGTGTGGAAGACTCTCTGAGAAATAAGGAATTATGTCAATGAGAGCAATATGAGGCCATCACACTTAAAAATGGGGAAGAATAAAAAGAACCAGTGGAAGACCATACTAAACCCTACCATATAGAAGACCAAGAAATCAAGAAAGAGGATGAAGAAAAGCTTTAAAAGCCCTCATATTATCTACCAAATCTTGGTATACCATGCTTGAACATTGAAAAATCTTAGGACGATGTCCATGAAGGGAACCTTTTCCTTCAGATTAACGATGACCAAATGACATTTAACACAAATGGTGTATTAAAGAATCTAAAGGATAGTAATTCATTTAGGATAATTGATGTATTTAAATCTTTTAAAGAACAAAAGGACAAAGAACATATGACAACAGATATCAAGTTTGAAGAAGCTATGAAAGTCTTTATTTATGAAACAGAAGAAGCAGAGGAGGTGAAGGTGATTAAGGAAGAGAGAGAGAAATTTACATTCTTATAGGACAAACTATTAGATTCGATGGATGATTTAGGGAGTTTTGTTATTCCCTATTTTGTTATTAGTTCGCTCGAAAAAGGGACATTACTGAGCTTAATTGGTTTTCATAATTTTATCAATATTGTCCTTCTGATCATTTTACAATTTGTAGCTTACTTGTAGGCTACAAAAATTATGCTGAACGAAAAGGTGGAAGTAAGCCTCTTAAAATTTATCCTGATTCAGTTTCCAATGATACACGGTCAAACTAATAACCATAAATTAGCACGTTTAGTAGTTAGGTTTAAATTGTTGCATAGTTAGATTTGTTTTAAATTTCAAAAATAAGTTCTTAATGATTGGGAATGTTTTGGAGTGCTAAGTCTTTTACTCTTTTAAAGCAATTAAAAGATAATGCAACAATCTCAAGTGTTAAGCACATTTGGTCTCTGCCTCTGACTCATCACCACCTCGGTCACCCTAATGAGTTCATGTTCTAACCCTTATCTTTTCATTTTTATTAATATTTTCTTATTATTTTTTCATATATTGTGTTTATTTGCCCCTGGTGTGTATTTTTATACCCTTCTCACATTGTGTCGTTTAAGTGTGGGGAGGGTTGTGTGTTTTTATCTTGAATGTGAATTTTTCATATTGTATGATAGTTTGTTTAGGCTCCATGATGTGAATTTTGTGAATGCTTCAATGGCTAGGGCTTAACGAGATAGATTTAGCCTTAAATATAGCCTTTTAGGTTGTGAAGATTTATTAGCTTATGAAATTAGACCTAAGTTACTTAAGGCTAAATATGTTGGTTAATTAGGATACAATGTTAGACCATTCATCCTATGAATTTGCCATACTCATTTATAATTTTAGGATAATCAAATAAGTGGCATTATTAGAACATTTTCATGAGAATGATTATCTAAAGCAATAAGGTAGGCAAAATTTTGTGTAAATGCAATTATGTTACAAAAAATAAAGTTGTATAAATTTTAACTAAAATAATTATTCTGCTAGCCTTTGGGTTATGAATAGAGCTAGTAGCCAGTTAACAATGTAATGTAGCTGAGTAACCAGATCGACACTCATCACAAATGTATGCCTTCGTGTAAAATGGCTATAATGACATTGCAACCAAGCATCTTAATAACAACATGACTTAGTTGAGTAACCGGATTGGAAATCATCACAAATGATTGCCTCCGAGTTAAAAAACTAGGTTTATGTCCTTAAAGAAAAAAAGATCAGTAAAAAGAAGGTTTTCAAATAAAAACCTAGCAAACTTGATAGTAGCTTGATTTTTCATAAAACCCTACTGAGGAATAACTACACTTTTGTTTTAACTGAATGGTTTTCAATGAGTGTGTGCAAGTGGTAGGGGTGAATAGACTCAGCATTAAAACTTTGATTAGTTTGTATATTTAGTCCAAGGTGCTTAAATGCAAATTTTGCTTGTTAATAAGTTAGAACGACTTAAAGGATTGTGTTTATGGTTAAATTTGTTTTGCTAATTTGAAATCATTTTCTCATTATTGCATTTGCGTGTTTTGTGTCATCTTCATTTCTTTGTTTTTTTTTGTTTGCTTAAAGACAAACATTTAAGTGTGGGGATATGATAAGTGTAAATTGCATCTTGTTTTTAAGGCATAGTTTGATATGTGTTTATCCATTAATGCGATCATTTAGTATGTGTTTAGGTTAGACTTGTGTTAGTTTGTTAATTGTTTGTGTTTTAAGTGTTTTATAGGTTAGTACAAGCTTTTGAGCTTAAATATTATGTTTTTGAGGTACCTTGATATGTTTGTTACTATTTTAAGGTTAATATTGAAGAACGGAGAAGTTTCGAAAGACATTTGGGCCCAAACAATGGTCAAGCCACGATCGTGACAGAAGGCTTAAATTTAAGCCACAATCTTGCAAAAAAAGCCTAGGATTACCCAAAACATAAGAGGATATTTAAAGAACAAGAAAATAGGCAGAAAAGGAGCTTTACATTCAGCCACTTTTAGAAACTTTAAAGACAGAGAAAAAGAATAGAGAGAGAAGAAGAAGAGGAAGAAGGAGGAAGAAGAAGTGAATCTCGACACCACTGCTCCCTAGATCAGGTGGTATCCCGACACCATTGCCTTCTTGATTTGTCCAATGTAAGTTCCATTTTCTCTTCATTTTCTTTCTCATTTAAATGTATAAAGTTAAGATGGATTATATGGAACTGGATTTCAAGTTGTTGATAATGTTCTAAACTCTTAATTGGGATTTTACTTTGAGTTAATATTGATTCAGTTATCCTTGAGTTTGTTGGTTTGGATGTTTTGATTGATTAATGTATTTGCATGTTTCGATAACAAATTGAGAGGGTGAGCCAGATAAAAATGATTAGATCAGATTAATGAGAGTTAGGTGATCTAATGAATGACTTAAGCAATCTAATCCATAATTTCATAGAGAGAGATCCCGTGTAAGACCCAATTGTTTATTAGAGAGCTTTAAAACTAACTAGAATTATGGGTAATTTGTGAATTGAGAGATTGAAAGTTTCATAATTCGATTAGGGTTTAATGGTTATAATTTGAGAGAGAGTAATCAACCCTAAGACTGTCTATAACCAACACCCTATAAACACATAAATGGCTATATTAGAATTAGTGATAGGTAAAATCCCCTTTCTTATAACTTAATTGTCATGACTCGAAACCACATAAGGCATATGACAAATGCCACATACCTAGGCTAAGGATACTCACGGTACCCTTAACCTGACTGTACAAGGCTAGCTGGATATCTTTAAAACATTTGGACAGCACAAAGAGGTTCACACATAAGTTCATTTACAAACCATAAGATAGACAAGAGTTAATTTTCAAAATTATAAAGCATATCAATATAATCATAAGCCACTATACAACAAAATTATAAAATAGAGACTACCCACGTGCGATAATACCCCCAAAATGTCAAAAGACCGCACGATCCACTTAGAACTTCAAACTGACAAATTAACTTACATGGTTGGGAAGTGGAGGGGTGAGTACACTATGTACTCGTGAGCTAAAAGAAACATATATCGCAAGTACAACCCGGTACACACCAAAACTGTCTAAATAACCTGAGGATGGTTTTACACATCTAACATGCTTATAACCACCTATGAAGTGAATATGCATGACATAGAAATATATAGACCTAATCTATGACATATGCCATACTGATTAGAAACCACATAAGCCTAGCCTATTTATCACTCTTTCAGTGAACATAGGTTCCAATTCCAGTACGCATGGGTAAAAAATCATCACATGTAAAAATCAAATCTCGTCAGGAAGCCAAATCAAATAATAAGCTAAAACAATTATGTATGTCACCACCAGTCAGCCAAACTAGTGTATACGCCCACCGAATCTCGGTGTTGGCTTAACATTCATCTGTGGTGAGTCCAGACTATAGTCGATAAGAGCGTCATGATCTTAGTTGATGACCTCGTCGGTGACCAGACCTCTAGATGTCCAATCACCAACGAGTCCTATAGAATGTTGTCGTTACAAGGACTCGACTTTTATATACCAGCGTCAAGGGTATGGGGTGGCTTAATCTATTGTGCTCAACATACGATTGGCCAATCGTTTCCTCACCAATCACAAAAAAATCATATACAAATATTAAGTGCAAAAAACTTAAGGGGTACCATGCTTTTATGTATTAGTCCAACCGATAACATGGAACCTTACCATAGCTCTAAGCCAAATGAGAACATATACATGCAGCATACATGACTCGGTTATGCATATGTAAGTTTCAAAACATTATTTTATGTAGTGAAAGTTATCTTTTGCATTCCAAGTGCAAAGTTATTCAAAAATGTAGTTTTAAAAAATAAAACATTGTCCTTTGCACTTTAAGTGTAGGTTTGTTGAAAACAATATCATTCCTCAAAATATGAAATAAAAACATCAGTTTCACTTTAAGTGCAAAGAGCTATTCAAAACAATATCATTTATTAAATACATAAGTATACTAGCATCTATTTGAGAATCAATTCTACTATGCATTACCTCAGTTTAAAATTCACATACAAGTCATCATGCATGTCTTATGATGTCCTAATCCCATTTGAGATATATGTTTTCCCCAACTCACCTCAAAAGAAGGTGTACACCCCTTTAACTTCAACAATCCTCTGTACGAGCTCCTTGATCCACGGCTCTCAAGTCTTTATACATACAAATGTAATGTACTTACTACTCAAACAAATAACTCATATTTATATACCATCATATAACTGTATAAAACTCAACCTTATTATTCACATAAGCTTTCTTTTGCTTTTTCCAAGGCATTTAATGCCTTGATCCAATACTTACACATTTCAAAGCATAATTGAGCACATTTTTATCCAAACACATTAGGCCAATACTCATCAATCTAAGCAACAATTCAAGTTTACTCTAAGTAAACATGAAAGCCTCTTTCCAATGCGCACCATCAAAATCCTTAAATCCTAAACCAAGTTCACTTAGGCATTTTATTAGACATCTAAAGGAATAAACTAGAAAGCCTCCTTCCAATGAAAATCTTCCTCATTTTTCATCATCAATTCACATTATACATGTACAATTAACATCATAGAGTTCATTTAAACCATCAATTTCAAAAGATATTCAAAATTTCACAAAATTTCACCAAAGATAGGGAAATTCGGTTTTGGCTTAAGGAATCTTCTCAAAACCATGTTTCATGCATATTCAAGCATGGAGAACAACATATCTTAACACCAAACTCAAAATCATAATGTAGAGAGAGATGAGACAAAATTTACCTAAACTTTCCTTTTATGATATCTTCAAATCCTTTAAGAATTTCTCAAGTCTAATGATAGATTTGAGTTCCCCAAATCAACTTAGAACACCTGGGTTTGGGTTGGAGAATAAAACAAAATGGTGAAAATTGGGTGATAGTCGAATTCTTCTTCTTTCTCTCCTCTCTTCTCCTTTCTTCTCCTTTTTTTCAATTAAAACAAAGTGTTCTTAATGTTTAATGGGGGATGCACAGTTACACCATAAAGAAGGGTCTAGAATTTGACTCTTCTTTGACCAAACATGGTGAATTTACGTTTTTTCCCTTAGTTTATGTCAAATTACCATTATACCCTTCAAACTTTTCATAAATTTGCAATTAAGCCCAAAATTTAAGAATGAACAAAACTTTTATTTTCATTTTGTTCCTCAAACTTTTGCAAATTATAATTAAGTCCCTTCACTTTATAAAATTACATGTTGGTCCTCCAAGAATTGAAAAATTACATTAATGTCCTTTAACTTTTAATAGGTTGTAAATAAGCCCTTATGTACATCAACTTTTCAAATTAAGCTTTCTAAGTGTCCAATAAGTCTATAAATCATGTCTAATCACCTCTAAGGCATTAGAACACATTTAACTTGGCCACCATGGCCATATCCATCCAATGGAATTGATTTTACACACTTAGAAGTTTATATCTCAGAAATCTCCAAGATTTCGGATACCGATGAACTCTAAGTTCATATAAGGGTATCTAGCATTATATATCACTGGCATAAATACCGAAAGGATTCAAATACTTTTTTAAACTCATATACAACCATGTATATTTCAATGCAATAGTATCTCCAAGTATAGAATAATAAAAAAAGGGCTCAAAGAGTTTGGCGTTACATTAATTAACTCTCTTAACAGATTTCCATTGTGACCTATGTGACTGCTCAATTTAATTCTATTTTGTTGAAATTTTTGTGTTACAATCCTTGAATCATTTTCTCGTATTTAATTTTCGTATTCAATTGTGTAGTTTTTATTTCTTTTTATTCTTTTCTCTGAGCCTTAAATGACTTAGGATTAGGCTAGTACCATCCTCGTGGGATTGACCCTTCAATACTACAAAGTACAACCCGTGCACTTACGGTTATTTAGGATTTTATAAATTATAAAACTTCCTCAACAAGTTTTTGACGCTATTACTAGGGAAGTGATTAGTTTAGTTCTTTGGTCTAAGTCTTTTTCCCTATCTTTTATTTTAAAAAAGAAAAAGAGAAAGAGAAAGAAGTTTGGGGCATAAAGTAGAGACACAGCAAGACATCTTACAGTGAGAATGAGACGACTCAAGAGCTAGATATTAAGAAGAAATGGAAAGAACAACGATAGAGGATAAATATTATAGGGAGCAAGGAACTTTTGCAAACTACAATGAGGCACAATATGGTTGGGGAAGTAACGATCCTTATTGGAACATGTACACTATTGGTTGGTAGAACCACCTGAATTTCTATTAGTCCAACAATGTAAGGTCACACTTAGGACATCAAGACCTATTTGAATTTTAGGAAGATGAGTCCAGTTCATGGGATTCCAAATTGGAAAAAATGTATAAATAGAGTTAGTAGCTAGTTGAGAATGTGATGTAGCTGAGTAACTGGATCGACACGCATCGCAAATGTATGCCTTTGTGTAAAAAGGATATAATGACATTCCAACATTCATCACAAATGTTTGCCTCTGCATAAAAAGACTAGGTTCATGTCCTTAAAGAAAAAAAATAATCAAAAAGAATGTTTTCAAATAAAAACCTACCAAAATTGTTAGTAGCTTGATTTTTCATGAAAACCTACTAAGGAATAGCTACACTTTTGTTTTGACTGAATGATTATCAATGTGTGTGTGCAACTGATAGGGGTGAATAGACTCAACATTAAAATTTTGATTAGTTTTTATATTTAGTCCAAGGTATACAAATTTTTCTTGTTAATAAGTTAAAAAAACTTAAAAGATTGTGTTTATAGTTAAATTTGTTTTGTTAAGTTGATGCCATTGTCTCATTATTGAGTTTGTGTGTTTTGTGTTGTCTTGATTTTTTTGATTGTTTTTGTTTGCTTGAGTACAAGCAAATGTTTAAGTGTTGAGATGTGATAAATGTAAATTGTATCATGTTTTAGGACATAGTTTGATATGTGTTTATCCATTAATCTAATCCTTTAGTATGTGTTTAGGTTAGAATTATGTTAATTTGTTAATTATTTGTGTTTTAAGTGTTTTATGGGTTAGTACAAACTTTTGAGTTTAAATATTATGTTTTTGAGGTACCTTGATTTTTTTTCCTAGTGTTTCAAGGTCAATATCGAAGAACGGAGGAGTTTCAAAAGATATTTAGGCTGAAACAATAGTTAGGCAACGATCGTGATAGAAGGCTTAGATATAGGTCGAGCAGACACACAGACACTCAAGAACGTCAAGTTTTGAGGGATTTTTTAGACGTTTTGAACCCCGAAAAATCCTAGGGTTACTGTAACACCCCACTCCCGCTGGATCCGAACCTGATATCGATGGTGATACCCGAGTCCGTGCCCCGCGAGAATGGTGTGCCACATCACTAAACAATTAAACTTGGTATAC
>JANQBM010026061.1:0-11235 GCA_025594535.1 Erythroxylum domingense | reverse complement strand
CATTTTCAGTTCAAACAGATTCAAAATATTTAGTTGGTTTCTTAAAATATAATATAAGAGCAAATTTTAATCAAGGACGATTAATTCGATGGTAACTCGAATTAAACCAATATCAATTTTCTATTCATTATATCAAATCTTCTGAAAATTTTCTTGTAGATATTTTAACAAGAGAATGGAAGCAGTATTAACAAGTTTGGAAGATGCATTAGCCCAAAAAGAAATCGAGTTAATTAATCAACAACAACTTATTGGTACCATCACCAGAGATATCAACCAACTCAAAACCATTATCCAAGTTCTAAAGCAAAATATAAAAACCGAACCAAGTTCTTCCACTCCTACAGTACCTATCGAACCAAAAACTGAGCCTTTAACCACACCTCCACTTATTACTCCTCAACAATTTACTCAACCACCACAGTCACAAAAAAAAGAAGATTATTTCGAAGGGCGAGTGTATGTTATATATAATGGACCAATGGCAGGAATTTTCGATGCATGGCACAAAGCCGCTACCCATATAGTAGGTCATTCGGGCATCATTCATAAAAGTTTTACCAATCGAGCTGAGGCCGAAAAATCCTTAGCAGACTATAAAAAACATAACCCTACACTTCGACCCCAATATAGCCAAGTACTCCAAACACGACCTCCTACACCATCCACTCCAAAAATGCAAGTCCTTGGAAAACCAGTAAACCTTGATCGAATCAACTCCATTCCAAGCAAAAGTATTCATCTTGAAACAAAAAGATTAACCTCATAAATGTTTCTTGATTGTTTTCAAAACATCAACTCTTGGACTGAAGAACACAAAATCTTTCACTATTACCCCCAAAACCGTGGTCGTTATGGACCAAAAGCCATAGTTTTACCAGAAGCAGAACCTTTAACTACTTACCTTTTATTTCAAAGCGGTTTAATAGATACTCTGTATATCATCAACACTCATATTCTTTCTGAGTTTCCAGCAGGTTTTATTCAAGCAGTAAAAAATTACAAGGATCGGTTTGCAAAAGACCGAGAAATGTATCTAAAAATTTGGAGCAGCTATCCAATATTCAAAGCACAAGACACGGTCAAGGATGCAGACATTATTTTACCAAGAATGGCATTTATCACTATTGAAGTCAATCATGGCACATATCCTTTACTAAACGCACCACCAAACCATCCAATAGATTGGGAACTAATCAACCAATTCAACCTCAACTGTTTGGAAGGTATCTATATGCAAGCATCACGCATAGATGAACAATCAATGGTCAGAATTAATTACAAAGGACAACAATTATTGATGACATCAGTTTACAGATAACCAATCCAGAAAGATTCACTCCAAGTAGTTCAGCAATTTATTCAACCATTTCATCAATTAGAAGGAAGTTTCTCTGCACTTAATCAAAGTTGGAAAGACACTATCTGTAGACAAATGCAAGGTCACAAACAACATCATTGCAGTCATTGTCCGTCCAGCTCAGAAAACAAACAAAACGACAACGACTCAATGGACGCTATTATTGAAGAATAAAACAAACGAATATACTTTTATAAAGATGTAGGCCCCAGCGGCTTAAAAGCAGTGGCAGAGATGCTCTGTTTTTCTGTAAATTACTTTTACTGTAATTTTTCCTTTTTACTTTTCTTTTTTCTGTTCACTTTTGCAAACATGTTGGCCAAAATTGTCGGGCCATCTGTACCTTACTATTTCTTATTTTTCTTGAGCCTGTATCTATATAAGAAGGCGTTCTCTGCCTTCTCAAACCACGAATAAATAATCTCTTTCTCTCATATACTTTCTCTGTCTAGCCGCTTAAGTCAGGAAGACGTTCAGGCTTTGAGATCAGGTATGAGAAATCAGTATTGTTTACTCGTCATTCATTTATCATTCATTTATTAATAATCTACATCTAAAACTTTCTCTTCTATTTCTCTATTTCTCTGTAGTTATGTCTTTCAATTATTTTAATTACAAAAGACTTATAAAAAATGCCATCAAAGATTCATATCAAAGAGAAGAAGAGTTAGAAGATTTACTTCGCATTTATTATGCACAAAATAAAAGAGCATAGTCTAGCGATGCGAGAAGATATAGAGAAATGTATGAATCAGCTACTCATATCAGTCGTACTAATCAAATACTTCAAGCAACAAAAAAGACTAGAAAAGTGTATTGTAAAATGATTCAGAAACTTATCGATTAAATAAATTTGTTTTCTTTGTCAAATGCATTATTTCGATCTTAAACAACATTTAAAAACCCAGATAGATATTGATCGAAAAACAGCAGAAAATCATATATACTGGAGTAATAAAATAAAATGGAAATTGCACCAGGCTATTATAGCTAAAGATCCAAAAAAAATAAGTAGATATCGACAAAGTTTAGCAATCATAACTCATGTATAAAAGAATAACAAACAAAATCTGAAACGTAATCTTAATGATATATTTAAATTAATTTGTTAAAATATGGAAGATCAATTTATTGCACAAATAGGAGAAGGAATTTACATGATAGAATTCGAAGGACCAAGAAATAAAATAGTAACACTTAAAAAGTCTTTAGATCAATACATAGAACATATACATCTAGATTTAAATGCACCATATGATAGATCACATATTATCGAATGTGAAAGAAAAATTGAACTTTTAGTTCATATTATTGAAAAGCTAAATGAATTCATTCATAGAGATAAAAATGTTTAATTTATTGTTCTTTATTCATATCTTTTTATATATTTTTATATCAATCTTCTTTTATTATTGTTCTAGTTTCATAATCTGTTATTTATGCTGTTGTATATCCTGTTTACCATCTTTTCAATTATCTTATTATTTACATTCTTGTCTAATTTATGGATTTAAACCTCTTTTATTTTAGTTCCTTTTAGATAAATTATTTAATCCTGACATAGATTATCATAATCTCAAATAAAAATGTCAAGAATCCTTATCATATTTATTATTGCTCTATCTGTCAAAACTCTAATTGCTGTGTTTGTCAACAATTAGAAAAACAGATAGAAGATTTAGAATATATGAAATATTTTCATTTTATAAAAATATACGAATTAGAAATACAATATAATTATCTTAGAACTATGATTTTTGAACTTAGTATTTTACAATTAGTAGAAGAATTAGAAATAGAAAAAAGATTTCATCAGTTATATACCAGAGATTTAGCTATAATAAAAAAGGCTTTAATCAACCACCAACAAAGCCCTTGGCACAGATAAATTCAAAATGAATTGTTCAATTTGTGAAGATTTAAATAAGCAAATACAATATGTGCAAAGACAGCTTACAAGTTATTTAGATCAAACAAGTTATAATGAAAATCAAATTAATTATCTTATATTCGTTGGAATAAATAGAATAGGTAGAAGACCTTATGAAGAACATTTATCTGTTTTATACCAATTATATCAATTATATAGTAATTATTTGTTAGCTAATCTTGAAGATATTCAAAGAACTCATCAAAATTATCATCAATGACTACTGACAGCCATAAGGATTGAACTATATTATATGTAGACAATTTAGAATTACATGAAGCTGATGGAATATTTCATGTAGATTCTTTAATATCAAATGAAAAAATTCAACAAGTAGCAAAAAATCAATTAAATTTGAAAGAAGGACAAGATATCCATAAAATCTCTATTTTTAATAGACTAATAAATCGAAAAAATATTATATATTTTGGAAAAATTATTCATGAAACTCCTATTCAGATAGGACAATTTGATGGACATATTCGTATAAATTTAATTAATCAAGAACAAATTTTTAAACACTTACAAAAAAATCTCCCCAGAAAAAAGGACAAAAATTGGATATATTCATCTTTCAACTATACAGATACTTTTTAAATCTACTTTTCAAGAAGGAATAGATTCTCCAATTCGTATGGCTATTTTAGATGAAAGAATGACTAATATAAATAATCAAATTATTGGCATTATGAATGAAAATTTAGCTTACAAAAAAATTAAATTTAATGCACGATTAAAATTAGGATTACCTTTAAAATCAAAAGATTTAGAAGAAAAATTAACAATTGCATATAAATTTTATAATCAAAATTTAATGACACCTGGACAATATCCTTTTTCTCTTACTTATCAAATTAGCTATGCTCTTACGAATTCTCATCATAGTATAGAATTTAAAAATACAGATAAAATATATATTGATCAATTGTTTAATGATGTAGCAAAAGTAGGAACAAATTTTAGAAAAAAAATTCAAACTTTACCTCCTATTCAATATCCTATCAATTCAAGACATTATTTTTCTGATATCTTATCTCCTACAAATCCAGCATCTCTTAAACGAATTCAATCTTCTAGGATAGATAGATATTTAGGAAAAACTAAAGATGAAGAATCTCATATATCCATTACTGATCCAACTGTCTTTCATTCTTCTTTAGATACTTCCAAAAAAATAGATTTAGTCCAAGCCCAGCTCTCTGATTTAACAACCTATTTGAAACAAGCATTATGAGTATTAGTCAAGAATTATATGAGTTAAAAGAACATTCTAAACAATTAGAATATCAACTTCAAAATATAAATCAAAAACAAACAAAGTTAATTAATCTAATGAACAATTTAATAGCCAAAACCAAAGAACAAAATCAAAAAACGCAAAAATTGGAAGATAGAATAGAAATGTATTTAATAGCCGAAACCAAAGAACAAAATCAAAAAATGCAAAAATTGGAAGATAGAATAGAAATGGTATCAGAGCCAAAATCATTAGGTAAACCACCAACAATAATTTTAAGACCAACAAAATAAAAGAGCATCCAAGTCTAGCGATGCGAGAAGATATAGAGAAATATATGAATCAGCTACTCATATCAGTCGTACTAATCAAATACTTCAAGCAACAAAAAAGACTAGAAAAGTGTATTGTAAAATGATTCAGAAACTTATCGATTAAATAAATTTGTTTTCTTTGTCAAATGCATTATTTGGATCTTAAACAGCATTTAAAAACCCAGATAGATATTGATCGAAAAACAACAGAAAATCATATATACTGGAGTAATAAAATAAAATGGAAATTGCACCAAGCTATTATAGCTAAAGATATAGAAAAAATAAGTAGATATCAACAAAGTTTAGCAATCATAACTCATGTACAAAAGAATAATAAACAAAATATCAAATGTAATCTTAATGATATATCCAAATTAATTTTAACTTGAGGAGTAATAAGTGGAGGTGTGGTTAAAGGCTCAGTTTTTGGTTTGATAGGTACTGTAGGAGTGGAAGAACTTGGTTCGGTTTTTATATTTTGCTTTAGAACTTGGATAGTGGTTTTGAGGTGGTTGATATCTCTGGTGATGGTACCAATAAGCTGTTGTTGATTAATCAACTTGATTTCTTTTTGGGCTAATGCATCTTCCAAACTTGTTAATACTGCTTCCATTCTCTTGTTAAAATATCTGCAAGAAAATTGTCAGAAGATTTGATATAATGAATAGAAAATTGATATTGGTTTAATTCAAGTTACCATCGAATTAATCGTCCTTGATTAAAATTTGCTCTTATATTATATTTTAAGAAACCGACTAAATATTTTGAATCTGTTTGAACTGAAAATGTAACAGGTAGTAAATCAATTTTCCATTTTCGTAAAGTTTTGAGACAAGCAAGTGTCTCTTTTTCATGAATAGGATATCTGCATTCTGTGGGAGTAAAAGTCCCATTGATATATTTGCATAATTGTAATTGCTTTGATTGTGGAGGTGTTGCCAAAAGACATCCAGCCCACGTATCGTTGCTTGCATCAATTTGTACAATGAGTGCACCTTGAGGAAGATAATTATATAAAGAAGGTAAATTTGTGCATAAAGCTTTGAGTTTCCTCATTGCTTTGGTATCTGCATCAGTCCAATCCCATTGTTTTTTGGTACTACATATATACTAAACATGAACATGTACTACTTCATCAATTAATTATATTTTAATGCATCAATTATTTAATTATAAATAAATTGTGATTAATTATAGCTTAATTATGGATAATTAATTTATAGATACTTTATATTTTATTAAATCAGCTAATTTATGATATCTTAATTATTATTAATTTTAGCAAAAATATATAATTGGTTTATTGACTAATTGCGTTTTAATTAATTAGTTATATTTTAATATGTGTTAAGTACATTGAAATTAATTAATGAATGAATTATGTTATAGTTAATCAACAAACTAATTATATTCATATTAATTCATTAACTATTTTGCAGGTCATTCGTTCTTCTCAAGAATATTCTGAAATCTTTAATGTATATTAGAAAAACGAATCATGATACAGATATTAAAGATATATAAGTTACAATATTAAAATTTAAAATGAAATTTAGATTGTAAAATTTTAGATTCTAAAATTTGGGAATGCAAAAATTTTAAAATGTTGGAAACGAAAAGTATGGTGTATTCTTTACAAAATATAAATACAGATATAAAAAAGTTATGAAAAAGTAAAAAATTAAACATCGTTCGATTATTACTTTCGTAACTAATCAAATAATCTAGTTATTATTAAATTTGTCAATTTTTTAAGTGAAAACAAATAATTTAGGATTTTATAAATTTTTCAAATGAATTACACCGGTGTGAAAGTCACGGGTGTTACTTATTTAAGTCACACCCGTGACTTAAGTATTTGCATACACGGTTCTGAATTCATACGTATCACTGTGACTACAAACTCCTAGAATTAATTTAATAATTTGAATAATAACATTTTACTTCTTAACTTTTTTATTGATATTATTTCTGTTAAATTTTATTTTATGTAAAAAAGCCTACGTATAAATGAATATTGTGAATCATCAGTGTTTAAATATTAAAATGTATATTGAAAAAGGAATTATTATACAAATATTAAAAATATATAATTTAGAATACTAAAAAATTAATTAAAATTAGATTGCAAAATTTTAAATGTATATTAAGAAACGAATCATGATATAAGCATTAAAAAATATACAAGTTAGAGTATTAAAAAAGAAAAATAAAATTTAGATTGTAAAATTTTGCATTGAAAAAATTTAAAAGAGTGGGAAATGTAAAATGTCATGTATTTTTTTAAAATGGATAAAATATATCAAAAAGTTAAAAATTAAATCATCATTCAATTATTAATTTTGTGATTAATTAAATAAATTAGTTATGATTAAATAAGTTGATATTTGGAGTGAAAAAAAATTAATTTAGGATTCAATGAATGTTTCAGATGAATGGCAATTCACAAAATCTAAAATAATGTTATTCACTCAAGTACACCTACCCGTGACTGGAATTTTTTCCAATATTTAATAAATCGTTTTTCTTATTTTAGTTAAGTTAACAATAACTAATAATGAATAATAACATTTTATTTATTTTTATTAATTGATAAATAAATAAATTTAAAATTTATCAATCTGTTAATTATATTTAAAATTTTCAATTAATTATATATAAATTAAATTAAATTATAAATGAGAAAAATATATGCACTCATTATATTTTAATTGATTATAATCTAATTATATTTAATTGAAACCGAAAACAAAAAAAGTTCATTTAATTAAGAAATTATGAATGATGGATTTTTCCTATCAAACATTAATTAGAATTCTTTAATATTTTGTATATGTTGTGTCTGTACAAAATACATGATAAATAATTAGTTTTCATTTTTATAAATATCATTTCATATTCGCAATTAGACTTCTCAATTTTTCTGAAATTGCTTTCCTAACCGCACTTGACCTTCATTCTTTTTAAGTTTTCTTCTTATTGCTTGGTTGATTCTTGCACTATTCAGGTATGTTTAATTATGTGGTATGTTTAATTATGTCACAAAAATGTATTATATAATATTCTGGTATGCTTAGTTCATGACATATCCCTTTTCATTGCTATGATTATTAATTTCTTGTTTATTTTTCCATATTTTACGACTTACATATACAATTTTACTTTATTAGTATACTCAGTTACAACGTATTGCCATGAATTAACTTTTTTATATATCTCCTGATCCTTTATTTATCTTACGCCATATTCAACCTATATTATTTTGCAAACTTTTGGAATTTTTTACTAATTAATTGAATGTTTAGATAAACTTATCTTCTAAATATATAGTTTGTTAGATTTTTGTTAAATGTATAGTTAACCTTATTTGTCAAATGTATGCTTGTTAGATTTTTGTTTTATATTAACAAATACAGATGTTACTGCTTCATGATAAACTCTTTATTAAATATATGATTTGTTACATGTATTGTCTTAAATTCATAGATAAAGATGATATTATTGCTTCATTTTTTTTGCCTGTTATATCTTTGACAATTTTTAATTATACCCAACATTTATTAATGTACTATATACTTTTTTATACATATCTCATTTAATAATATTTATAATATATATTAAATTATATTAATTATATATATAGTTATATATATATTTCACGAATATTGTTACTACACATATTTTGATATTTAAAAAAATATTATCAATTGATACATCAAAAGCGTCAATGTTGTCTACATATGTATAGAAATGCCAAAAGACGTTAAAAGTATGTTGAAATGCCAGAAAATAAAAAACAAGAATTGTTGCGACAACGTAGAGAAACTCGAGCCGCAAAAAAGAGAAGCACTACTTTGCCTTCGCTTCATCAAACAATTATTGATCAACATACCTATTCTTTCATTAATAGTGAACCTTCCAGCTGTCAACTTCTTATTCATCAATCCTCTAGTCAACAAATACAAAATCGATCTTTTGATTTTAATGTAAATCATGTTAATCAAGGTATAAATTTTTTTACCTATATTTTTACTATTTTTAATATGACTACTCCACAAAATGATCATGTTATTTTTATATGTTTTAAGGGATAAATCATCGTGGCTCTTCCTCAAAGTTAGCAGTTTTGCAGAATTTACCTATTGAGCCTCAACAGCTTCGTTTTGTTCCAAATTGTGAACATTGTCATGCAAAACGATTTTATCTTGAACTTCCGTCATTTTGTTGTTCATCGGGACAGATTTCCATAGTCGCTCCTCAAATGCCTTATGGTTTGAAACGATTATTTTTTGGCAATGATGAAGAATTAGAACATTTCAAGAAGAATGTTCACACATACAATAACAATGTAGCTTTTACTTCCTATGGAGCAAGATATGATCGCGAACTAACAAAAAACAAGAAAGGGGTTTATACATTTCGTGTTCAAGGATAAGTTTATCATTTTCTTGACAGTTTAGTGTCAACAACCAATAAGGTATCTGAAATCCAACTCTATTTCTTTGATACTGATGAAGAACTAAAAAGAAGGACTAACAGTTGTGATAAACTTCATCAAAGTACATTAAAACTGATTATGGCAGTTCTACAAGATAATCCTTATGCCAAGTTCTTTCAAAGTCTTAGAGACATTCCATCACTTGAGAATCATCAAATAGTTCTGAGATGTTATCTTAGCCTTGATCAACGTGTTTATAATCTTCCTACTACATCACAAGTGGCTGCTATATGGACTGAAATTAATGATGAACAAATTGATAAATGTCCTCACATCCAAGTCTATGCTTACTCGGTTATAAGTTACTCGGATATTATGACCCGCTTTAATATCCACTTTTATTTCCTCGAGGTGAATCTGGATGGCATCGTGGCATTAAGCGATTGATTCCACAAAGAAACAGGAGTAGTGTTTTAGATGAAGGGAGTAATGTTCATTTCGACTCCTTTACTGATCCATATGAATTATTCGCTTTGGAAAACATAGGCAAGTTCTTCTTTTTGTTTTGTCATTTTTCAAATATTATTTAATTTCACTGTTTTATTTATCAAATTTATTTTCTTTACTACTAGTTACTAAAGAAGGATACTGTGAAGATGGTTTAGTTTCTGCTAGAGAATATTATTGCTATCAGCTCCAAATGAGAGAAAATGATAAATCCATGCTGCTTCATAGCTGAATATTGCTTCAACAATTTTTTGTGGGTACTTATATAAAGATTGAAACGTCTCGACTTGATTTCCTTAGAAAAAAAATGAGATACGGATAGAAATTTTGCAAGGTGTTTTGGATAGTATTACCGTTAGTCAAATAGAAGATTCTAAAATTGGTCGTCAAGTAGTGCTCCCAACTTCATTTATCGGTGGTCCAAGGGATATGAAGCAATGTTATCTTGATGCAATGGCTCTAGTACAAAAATATCGTAAACCAGATATTTTCCTTACTATGACTTGCAACCTTATGTGGAGCGAAATACAAGACAATCTTAAATTTCATGAAAAGGCGCAAGATAGACCGGATTTATTGGCCAGAATATTTAGAGCTAGATTTGAAATTCTAAAAAATGAGTTAATCAAAAAACAAATCTTTAGAGATATGGCCGCATTTGTTTATTTTATTGAATTTTAGAAGCGTGGATTCCCTCATGCTTATTTATTGCTAATACTTAAGCTGCATTTTAAATTGCTAAATCCAGATTCTTACAATCAGATCATATCTGCTGAAATACCTAATCCTGATCAAAATTCATAATTATATTCTCTTATCATTAGCATATGATTTATGGTCTTTGTGGTTTTATGAACAAAGATTGCCCTTGCATGAGTAATGGTGTGTGCAAAAACCATTATCCCAAAAATTTTGCTTCTTTTATTGTTTATGGTGAAGACAGTTATCCATGCTATCGACGAAGAGATGATGGCAGGAAAGCGAAAATTTGCAGACATAAGGTTGATAATAGGTGGGTGGTTCCTCATAATCTGTACCTTTTGATGTTACTTGATTGTCACATAAATGTTGAAATATGTTCAATTGTGAAGCTTGTTAAGTACTTATACAAATATGTCTTTAAGGACCATGACCTTGTCAACTTAGCATTATCGATCAAGAGAACACAACTGATATTGATGAAATTAGTAATTTCCAAGAAGGCTGTTGGATTTCACCTCCTGAAGCTTTATGGAGTATATATGATTTTTGTCTAGCAGAGATTAATCCATCAATTTATATACTGCAGATTCATCTCCCAGATCAATAGTTTATTTCCTTTGACAAAAATGCTGATTTGTTTTACTTGTTAAGAAATATCAACTTCTCGAAAACAATGCTAATCGAATTTTTCAAGATGAATTTGACAAATAAAAAGGCAGAAGAGATGAAATGTCTGCATAAAGA